>CAUYQG010210496.1:0-49164 GCA_963574415.1 Tarsius wallacei
TGATTTGAGTTCCTCCGGGTATATTCCCAATAGGGGAATTGCTGGGTCATATGGAAGGTCAATTTCTAGTTATTTCAGAAATTGCCACACTGTCTTCCAAAGAGGTTGCACTAGTTTGCATTCCCACCAGCAGTGAAGAAGTATTCCTTTTTCTCCACATCCTTGCCAGCATCTGTTGTTGTTTGTTTTATTAATGATGGCCATTCTTACTGGGGTTAGGTGGTATCTCAATGTGGTATTGATTTGCATAAAAATGCATTTTTAGTATGCATTCAGTGGGCAGTGTTACGTGAAAATGAGAACTAGGATTGTGAAGAAATCAAATGTCAAGTCATGGAGAGGAAAAAATCTGAAATAAATATTTCAAATTAGGATCTACAAAATGTGATTTATAGGTTTTCAAGCTAGGCCATTTGGAAGCAACAGGAAACACACAACATACGAGACAGGGTAAAACACTTTCCTTCTCCTAGAATAGAATCTAGGAGATTCTCTTTCTTTCTCCTTGAATAGAATCTAGGAGAAAAACCAAGCGTCCGCGTGGTTCATTTTGTTTGTATGTTTTTGTTGGAAAGACAAATCAAGCATCACTCAGAAGCCTCTTCGAAGTTTCAGAAGATCCATGGGTTCTGTCAGTAACTTCCAAATTCTTCAGGAAAGAGGAAAGACTGCCGTAAAAATACAAGGAATTTTGGTTGTTAAGAATTATTTTCTGGAGATATCAAAGAATCAATTCACAGCTTGAATATATATAGCTTTTCTAGGTTCTCAGTTTTTTTGCTCCATCCTAATACACAGAGAGGCAAAACTCAGGCTAATTTAGATTTAAACAGATGTTGATTTTCCTCCAACACCTGTGGTGAGCTCCTCCCCAAGCCAACTTCCCCACTCAGTGGTTCCATCCTTGGGGTGATCTGCCTGTTCTTACACCAGTTTGTCACTCATTGTGGCTGTTCTTTAAGTTTGGAGGCAAAAAAAATCGGCTGGGCGGGGACCCCTCCTAGATGGCCATCTGCTGCTGGCTACTCCTGCCCTAGGACAGCAGCCGTATCAGCTGAGAACTTGTGAGAAACGCAAATTTAAAAAAAATTATTTATGGTCTATTGACAAATTATAGGTCTATGTATTTATGAGGTACAAAGTGATGTTATGATATTACATATGTATACAATGTGGAATGATTGAGTCAAGCTCAAACATATCTACCACCTCGAATTTCCTTTATTTCTCTTGCCCAACTAAACGTACCCTTTGACTCATATGCCCCCATTCCCCTCATCCTCCAGACTCTGGTTACCATCATTCTACTCTACTATTACGAACTTGATTGTTTTAGATTCCTATAAATGAGAACATGTGATATTGGACTTTCCATGCCTGGCTTATTTTACCTAGCATAGTGTCTTTCAGATCCATCCGTGTTGTTGCAAATGATAGAATTTCCTTCTTTTTTTTTTTTTTTTTAACACTGAATAGTATTCCCTTGTGTATGAGGCAGGGCACAAAAAAATCAGAATTTATTTATTTTTAAAAATTGCGTATTTATTCTTAGATGTTTAAACTTTAGCCACCTTCAAAGTACTGTTTGATGCAATAAATAAAACTATAGAGATGCTTTCTCCATGACTCAAAACAGTTTTTGAACTAGTCAGTTTTCTTTATTACAAAAATGTGGGGTGCAAGTCAGAATTAGGTACATAAGTAATTAACGTGCAGGTAAATTTTGATGGTTTTTAGTGCTCCTGCTGTTTTTTGTTTCACTGCATCCACACCGCCAAGGTAGTTCGCTTTAACTTTTTCAACTGAGGAAACAAGCAAACAAAAAGTCTCTCAGGGTGAGATTAGGCGAATAGGAGAGTGGGGCATGGGGGTCATGCCGATTTTGGTCAAAAACTGCTGAACACACATTGCAGTGTGGGCAGGAGCGCTTGTAAATCACCCGTCATGAAATGGGCAAACTCGTTGAAAGAATCTACCCCCCCCAAAAAAACCCCAAAAAACCCCTCACTGAAGCTGAACGCTTCCTCTCACAATGTTAGCTGGTCCACCAATGCTGATATGTTCCTAGATAGTTTCCTCTGTACTACAAGGGACCTGCTCCCCCTAAAATAATTCTGGTTTGCTTTAGGTCCCCCTGGTATATAAATGTGTGTGTGTGTGTGTATCTGTGTGTGTGTATACATACCACATTTTCTTTATTCATTCATCTGCTGATGGATACTTATGTCAATTCTTTGAGTTGGCTACTGTGAAAAATGCAGATATCTCTTCAATATTCTGATTTTAAAACTTTTGTAGATGTATGCAAAAGTGAAATTGCTTCTCCACATCCTCGCCAACACTTGTTATCTTTTGTCTTTTTGATAATAGTCATTCTGACAGGCCTGAGGTAACATCTTACTGTGGTTTTAATTTGTAAGAAACGCAAATTCTTAAACCCTTCCTTAGACCCACTGAATCAGAATCTCCAAAGACGGGGCTCAGTCATCAGAAACCACCCAAGCACATCTGATGCACATTCAAGTTTGAGTCCTTGACAGAGCAAAGGCTCTCTGTTTTCACAATGTATGGGCTTCCCCTGGGGGTTATGAAGTGTGCCCCTCAATGCCAATGATAATAGCAAGGAAGATGGACCTTGGAGCCTCCTTGTTCACCCTTTATAAGAAAATTATTTCCTTTATTTTATGAGTAAAGTTATTTTTCCCCAAACTGTTCTCACTTTCTGAACATCAATATAGTGCCGCTTAAGAGATCATTGCCTTGGCATGGTGGCTCATGCCTGTAATCCCAGCACTTTGGGAGACCTAGGCAAGAGGATTACTTGAGCCCAGGCGTTCAAGACCAGACTAGGCAATATAGCAAGACCTCATCTCTACAAAAAAATTCAAAAAATTAGCTGGGTGTGGTTGTGCATGCCTGGCAGAAGGATCCCCTGAGCCCAGAAGGTCGAGGCTGTGGTGAGCTGTGATCATGCCACTGCACTCCAGTCTGGGTGACAGAGTGAGACCCTGACTCAAAAAACCAAAAACAACCAAAAAAAAAAAAATAGACCATTATCTCTAGACACCAGTCTCTGACTTTGTCACTTTTTAGTTGTGTAACTTTGAGTAGATTTACTGAATTTACTTGTGCCTCAATTTCCACATCTGTAAAGTGGAGGCAGTGTGAATTCTACCATTTGGGATTGTAAGGATTAGATGAGATAATGTATGTAAAGCTCAAAAAATAGTACCTGACATGTTTTCATGCCAGACAACAAAATTTAGTGTTAGGTCAGCGAACCAGTGCCATGGGAATGGCAAAAAGAAAAAAAAATAGTACAAAAATGGGATTATAAAAGATAGTTCATTTAGAAAGTAGACCAGAGAACGGGGGTGGATCTGCCTCTTCAAGACTGGAGAGGAGGCCATATACCTAAAGCAATAATGGCAGCCAATGCTTGAGACTAGGGATTTTTAAAACTTAGTTTGGGGGAGGTGAAGCAGGCAAGCAAGCATTTACAGGAGCTGAGGTCATGGTGATGGGATCTGTTTCTCATATCTCTGACAACCAGATCAATGGGTGGGGCAGTCATATCCATGAGAAGGGCAGAGTCAGTAGCTAAAAGACCAAGTCTTAGGACAAAGATGTTAATCTCAATGTCCTGTGGCTCGTCCAGGGTTCCAGAACAGGATGGTGATTATCGTGTATGAGCTCAAGGAGACCAGAGAAATTCCATTTTGGACTCTGTCCTTTCACTTAGCCATTATCCTTTTTATGATCCCTCAGAATCAGACTTATTTGTCACACACACCCAGGTTTTTCTACCACCACTCTCCTAAACTGGTTGCTCCATTATCTGTGCTATGATGTTTTGTCCTCTGCAAGTACACATTGCTTTGTAAACTGTCTGTTCCCTGGCAGAGTACTTACTTTTCCATTATTATTTATTATTTGGCTTTATTATTAATATTTTTGTTATTATTATTTGGCTTTCTTCTACCTAGCACAATGCTTGACACAAGTGGGTGTCCAACAAATATGGTTGGAAAGGGAAGGAGTATGATGGTGACATCCTCGCTCCTTCTGGGCAGCTGAGAACATTTGACAGAAAGGTGAGATTTTCACATTTGTAGAAAACCAAGCACATCTAGAGTTCCCTCCCTCTTTCTACGAAATCCCAGTGTCCTTCAGTTGCCTTGATCTGTTTTGCTTCCTTCTTCCTGTCTCTTACATTCCTTGGCAATCCTAAATTCAAGGAGCATTTCGGATTATGGCTGGGGAATAAAATAACCACCCCATATGACAGAAGGGAATTCAGCATTGGAAACATTAGGCAGAGCTGAAAACCAGATACTCCAGCCACGTGTTAAAAACTTGGTCTCTTTTTGCCTCTCTGTTTCCCCAGGTAGGTTTTTATTCCCGGGCAATTTCCTTCATATTCTGGCTCCCAAACTTGGCACCGGTCACATCCTATGATCTTATTAAGACCAGCAGAAAGAGAGCTTCTTGTTCTCAGTGTTTTCAGTAAAGTCCCTGGTCATGCTGTCATTGGCCTGACTTGAGTTGGGTACCCATTTCTGAATCTACTCCTGTGGCCAGGAGGATAGAATGCTCTGACTGGAAAAGCCTAGGTTATGTACCACCCGCCTTAATGGAAGAGACGTGTTTCTTCAGCTGGAAATCCAGGTGTTATTACTGGAAGGAAAGGTTGGAGATTCAGCTAGAGAAAAACACCAAGTCCCTTTTATAGGCATTGTGCCCAACCTTTGCGAGTCCTTGGTATTCTGCAAAACCAACTAACAAGTTTTCATTGGCCAAGACACGTAGCTGGAAACTGGGGTGAGGTGGAGTGGGGAGACAATATACAGAAGGATTAGACAGGGCTGTTTCTCTCTTGAGAGAGGCTCTTTTGCATAGCAGGAAGGGACCTGGCTTCTGTGGCCCATATGAAAAATGAAAGGTGGGAACCTCCTGGTTCAGACATTCCTAGCTATGTGACCTAACTCAAAGTAGTCAACATTTCTGAGCTCTAATTTTTCCCTCTGTAAAGTGGGAAATAAAAACCACCATTAGTATCCACCTCAGAGGTTCTTATGGGAATGATCTAAGATAATCCTTATAATCTAAGGTGTTTAGTACAGTACTTGGCACGTAGTAAGTGCTTAATACATGTTTACTGATATTATTGTTCATATTTTGAATGCCTTACTTTTCTGAACCTCAGATTCTTTCTCTGTAAATTGGCGTCAATATTTTCTATCTCCAGGATTGCGAACAGCATTAAGTGAGATAGCATCATAAAATGCCTGCCATACAGTTATGCGACAAATGTGAATTTCTATCTCCTCCACCAGCAACTCCCTCCTTCTCCTTTCTTTCCTGAATTGCATCCTCAAGCAGGTCATTGAAAATGCAAAGGAGATAAGACATTGAATTTTGTCTGAAATAAGGACAACTATATGCCTAGCAGACTAATCATTCCACTCATGGCTTGGGATTTCTCAGCCTTGCAGATAAAGGCTCCTTCAACTCTGTGAAACAGAAACTTCAGACACCGAGGTACAGTGCAAAGAAGGTAAAACTCCTCTTCTTCACGCTCAGGCTGTAATTTGCATTATCCACATGCGAAATATAGCAGACCTCTGCCCTGTCACTTATCACCCCATTTCCCACTTCTCAGAGGCAAACCTGAAAGTGATTCCTTTTGTATTTACCACCATATCACCAAATATTAGCTCCCTGACTCTATTTCCTAATTGCACTTTTCCAGTTTGGGTGTTACTTGTCGACTTACTTCTATGAGAGGTGAGAATTGGCTGAGTGTGGTGGCTCACGACTGAAATTCCAGCACTTTGGTAGGAGACAGAAGTCCAGGTGTTCGAGCCCAGCCTGGGCAACATAGTGAGATCCCTTTTGTACAAAAAATAAAAATTGAAAAAGGGGGAAAAAAGGAAGGGTGAGGATGTTGCCTTTTGTCCTACCTCTGCCCTCCCACCCTGTCTCATTGTCTTGGGCCTCTCATTCTCATCTTCCACATACAGTCACACCACAAGTTTTGGCAAATATTCAGTGGTGACCTACATATTGATCAAAGGCGAGCCATGTGATCTGTTATGATTATACTTCTTTTCTTGTATAACAGGTGTTAGAAAAAATTATGAAAACCTCCAAATGGACAAAACAAGAATTAATGGTCTAACTCACTCATCCACCTTGTCTTTGTTTCTCTTTGACTTGGACCTATTTAACAATTCTATACATTGTGGAAGACAAATCTTAATGCAAGTGATTGTTATCCACAGGCATGCAAATTTTGACTGTGAATGGTAGAATGCTGTGATGGACCGAATTCTAAGATGACCTCCCAATGACCCACATCCCAGGATAATCTTTTCCCCTTGAGTGTGGGCAGAACCTGTGAAGATATCATTCCTGTGATTATGTTATATTATAGGGCAAAAGGGAGATTATCCCAGTGGGCCTAATCTAATCGCATAAGCCCTAATCACATGAGCCCTTTAAAGTAGAGGGTTTTCTTCAGCTGATGGCAGAAGAGGAAATCAGAGATTCAAGGCACCAGAAGGATTTGACATGCAGTTGCAGGCTTTGAAGACAAAGGGGGAGGGTGCATGGACCCAGGAGAGCTTTCTAGGAGTTGACAGCAAACTCAGTCGCATGGACAACGGTGCTCTTAGTCTGATAGCCACATGGAATTGAATTCATCCAGAAACCTGAATAAGCCCAGAAGCAGACCCTTCCCTAGAGCCTCCAGATAGAGCCCAGTCCTGCTGACACCTTGATCTTGGCCTTGTAAGATGCTAAGCAGAGAATGCACCTGAGCCCACCCAGACTTCTGACGTTCAGAACTGTGAGATAATAGATGCGTGTTGTCTTAAGCTGTGAAGTGTGTGGCAACTTGTTGCACAGCCATAGAAAACGAATACATGTGCAATTGATTGTTGTCCTCTCAGTAGACCATTTTGCTTCTATTTGTAAATCGATTTTAGAAGTTCTTGTTCCTCATCTGTGATTCTTCTCTTTGAATTCACCTTTGCACTAGTTACACCATTTTACTAGTTCCTTTCTCAAGTGATGAGTTAAATAAGATCTTCAGTACATGTTCATTTTATATTTGTATGACAGTAGCTTTTATCTTTTTTTTTTTTAAGTTACTCTTCAATACTGGAATGAACGATCGTTTTCCATTTATGCCATTTTCTGTATACCTGTTATTCATTCAGTCTCAAATTTTCTTTCTGAAATTCCACTCAATATGGTAAGTTTATCAGGTGGTCTATCAATGGCATTTTCCCTATAAGACATTTCTCCTGAAGCCATCAACTCCACTGCTTCTACTCCAGTTGGGAGTGGACACACCCTCTAAGGCTGCCACAGAGCTATCATTCTGGGACTCTTCTTTGTCATGACTCTGAATTTCCTTCACTTCTCTCCTTTGTGTCATTCCATCTCTTAACTTCTTTGTTTATACCTTCATTTTACAGGATAGCATCCTTCAGTTACTTTCTGAGAAAGGAAATATGGGAGGCCAACTTTCTGAAATTCTGCATGTCTAAATACAATTTTCTTCCACTTTGACTTGACTATAAATATAATTTTATGTTGGAACTCACTGTCCCCTGAAATATTGAAGGCATTGTAATTTGCATTTTAGCTACTGCTACTCTATAAGTCCTATGCTGTTCTTAATGGAATTTCACAATGAAGTGCCTTGGTGTGGGTCATTTAAATTCAGAGCACTGATCAATTGGTGACTCCTTTCAACCATCAACTCAGGCTTCATACTTGACCCTCAGTGGCAAGTGATATAACGGACCACTCTCATCCTGAAACACTCCTGTATTTGACCTGGTGAGTGTCTTACTCTTCCAGTTTTCCTCCCAGCCCTCTGACTGCTCCAATCTCCTTTGGTGCTATTAATAATTCTAAACGGTGGTTCTGGGCTTTCTGTTTTCTTTTATCTTTAAGTTTGCTAGGTAATAGCATCTCCTTTCATGTCTGTAAAGACCATCCATACTGTGTTCAAACACACATCTCCAGCAAACTTCTCAGCTCCAGATAATATATGCAATGACCTGCTTGACACCTTACCTTTCAAATGTAATATGTCTCAAACTGAAAAAATTTCTTTCCTTCTGTTTGTCCCCAGTGACCCCCCTCTTTAGCACCCAGTTTTGTAGGATGATCCAGATGCCAGGATTCAACTCCCCTTTCCCCCTTATCGCTGTATGTGATCCCAGCTCTAACTCTGGTCACTTCCACCTGTAGGAAGTCTCTTAAATCTATGTTTCTCTCTTTGTCTCCATGGCTACCTACCATCACTGTTTCCTGGTGTCTGCAATAATCTCCCAACTAATCTCTTCACTTCTGCTCTTCCTCCAACTCATTCGTTCTCCAAATAGTAGTTTGGGTAGTCAGGTTTTAAGATGCAGATCTAATCACGTTAGTTTTTTTGGTTTAAAACTTCTCAATCATTTTACAGTTTATCTAGAATAAAATATAGTATTCTTAAGGGATCTACAAGGCTTGAATGGCTGGTTCCTTGCTTACCTCCCCAGAACTTTCTTTGCCACTCCCCTGTCCCCTGTGCTCAGTCCTGCTGGCTTTGCCCAGTGTGTCAAATAAGTTGACCTTTATCCATCTCAGGGCCTTCTCCTGGAATGAGTCCCTTCCTCCTTTTATAGGGTGCTTACTGCTTAAAATTCTGGGTAGTCACCTTCCAGAAAGGCTTCTTATGATCATCATGGTATGAGCACAGCCTCCCTTTTTTTTCCTCCATTTTTTCCCACTGTAATACCTACCAACATTTTGCAGAATTTGGGTAATTCATTTGTGCTCTATTTTACTTTTCGACAAGGTTGTAGATTTGTCTGGTTTGCCACTATCTTCAGCGCTTAGCATGGAGACACATCTACTGTAGAAATGAGTACTCATTTAGAATTGTAGTAACCTGATTCCAAGCCTGGTCCCTTTACTTTACAAATGGTCCACATTTAGTCAAGATACTTAATCTTTCAAAGCCTCAGTTTGCCTAACTGTAAAGAAGATAACAGTGCCTGCTTTATAGGGCTGTGGTGAGAAACTAAAGGAGAGATTCACAGGAAGCAATTTGCACGGTGCCTTACACATATTAAGTGCTCAGTGATTTTAGACGATGATGCTTATGATAATTAGAGTCTGTAATATGAGATCCAAGAGTGAGCGACATGGGACCAAGGCCAAACAAAGGGCCTTGCTTATTCCTACATAAAGCAACATAAAGCTCTATTTAGTTTGTGATGAAAATCTTGAGTACTTGGCCATTCCATCACCTGTGTTCTCCAAATGGTTGAATAAGGAAGATGCTATTGTTGTCTACACCAGAACTCACTTCTCTTTCTTCTTATGGATAGAATGTCTCTTTCCCCCTTCCCACCCCAAAGATCCATCTTCTCCTCAAACCATTTGCCTCCGTGGTAGTTGCCCCCACTCTCAGCTCAACTGGATCCTGACTATTCAAACCAATCATGGAGTCCCAACTCCCCTCAGCAGTGATTGATTTTTGTGGTGGGCATGTCTCTTAGTAATTGTTGAAGAGGTGAGAAGGCAGCTCAGCTTGGAAAATATGACTCCTTTTAAGAAGGAGCATGAGAAAAAACCTCTCCTCTCCCGCCTCTGGACCTTGGCTATGGCCTGCAGTTACACAAGTACTTCGTGACTACAAGGGGATCGACTCTAGAAAGAAGTGGCCACAGAATTGAGAGCTGGTGGGGAGAAGGGTCTCTGATGGCATCATAGAACTGCTGTCGTACCATGCCTGAGACTCGCCCTCTTTCTCTTTTGGGATCCTGCCTGTAAGAGGCAATTTTCCCTAATATTCAGGTCTAAGTCAGGGCATGATGTTACATGTAGCCCCAAACATCCCTTCTAGAGCCCCGGGACTGGTTTTTCATCAGAGACTGTATGCTCTGAGGGCCATAGGACCTCTGACCACCCTTCCAACTTTGAGACAACATGATGACATTTAACCATTTATTAGACAACAGTTACTAGACGGAGTGAAGAGGGAGTTTGAAAACAACTTTTGGCAGTAAACAGAACTCCACATTTGAGTTTTTGTAAGTGGTTGGGGTGATGTAAACTCGCCACTCCCAGCTGCAGGACTGTGCCACAAGGGCTCCCGTGAATAGGCTCTTGTTCCCACAACATTATTCTTCCACAGCCGTGCCAGATGGAAAACATCATGTGTTTTTCCTCTGGAGATAGGGGATCAATTCATTTTCTGAGTGTATCAAAAGAACATTCATTGCCTTAGCTCTCTTTGGCCCTGTTTGGGATGATTTTTTTTTCTACTTACCCCAGAACTCAGGGGTCTCAGGAAATACCAAAATGAAGTAGGTTTCTCAGGCCTATCTGAACAGCAAACAAGCCAATATCTGATCAACCCATCAAGCCAGAGAGCACGGGTATGAGAGGAGCTGTGAAGATTTTGTTGTCCAACGGGCATTTATCATGCAGTTTCTTGCTCTATGTCTAAGTCTGGGGAATGTTGGAGAAAGGTTTAGTGACACTGCATTTTATGTCAAGCTAGGTCCTGGAGTTAACACCTAAGACTTAATTGCATGTGGTCAAAAGTGCTCTTGAAAGGACCCTTAAATAATTGATGTAGAACAATGTATATAGCTTGCTGTGGACAACCCCGAATGTGTATGTATATGTCTGTATAAATGTATAATGTATTTGGTACTGTACAGTAACACACTATAAAGAAGTCAGCAATGTATGAAAAAAATAAATATATGTATTTTGGTTTGAATACTCCTCAGCAAGATGATATACCCACACCAAGATAGGTCAGAGGAAACTGAGACTACAAAGGGAATGAAAGTTTCATGTCTCCCATCTAGTACTCACGCCATCGTTCCTTTCTTAAAGGAAGCCCGTAGAGTTAACTGTGTGTGCAGTGTCTACACTGGAGGGTTATGGTTTAAAATCTCTTTATTTCTCTTAAATATAGAAACCCAGGAGAGAGAGGCCAGAGAGCTTTGTCCAAGTAACATGGCTAATGGGACAGCAAAACTCGACAGCCCCACACTGCGGTTGGGGTTATTTACGTATCCAATGTCAGGAGGCTGAGTGTGTTTGTGCTAGAAGTTTGTATACCTGCCCAGGTGTCCCTGGAATAGAAGGTGAATGCTTTTGCAGAACACCATGGAAAAATCAATATGTGAATCATAAAATGATGAGCTGAATTATCTGCTACCACATCAGATCCAAAATGCATGCCATTGTTCGTTAACGCCAAAAACTTAAGAAAATGCCATTCCTTCAAGGCTTTCTTTTCTCTGTCTGCCTGCTACACAGGGTTGTTGAGAAAATTTGATCTGTGCAAATGTTCTTTGTGAATTTCAAAATTTGGTAATTTTATGTTGTTTAAGAGACACAGAGCACTCGGTTCCCAGACCCAACTTCATGGAATCATTCAAGTAGGGGATGTAGAGTCATGAATGTAGGCTTTGCACATGGCTCCTGATTGCCTGGAGATTGCGTGCGTTTGGGGAGAAGGTGGACAGAATACTGTTGCAGTGAGCAGCTCAGACATTCATGCATCAGGGTCATGAAGGCTGGGACTCTTGAAGAGGGAATCATAGGTGGAGGAGGGGAGGCTATGTTCGATGGAGAGTCTGGTCCTGCTGAGGAATCTGCCTTGGGTGGGTCCAATCAAGGTGAAGAATGGAGCCCCCACCTGCCTCATGTCTCTAATTCTCTAATTAATGATCAATACAATGTATTAAGAAGTTCTAAAGGTGACTAGGCTCTTCCCTCTCTTTACTTCAGCAAAATTCTGATAGGATTAGGGGACTGGCGAAACATAGCTTATTGAGCCTATTGTCTTTCATTGATTTCTGGCATTCAAAACAGAACAATAGATTGCATGCTATTTAGTATCTTTTTTTTTTTCTTTCCAATTTTTGCACTTGGGTTTCTTTTCTGTCTCCAAATTGAAGAATTGGAGGGCAAGGTTATCAAATGACCTTTGTCCAGGCACTCTCTAACCCATGACCTCACCTGGCACTGTATGGGTGACTGCAAGAGCCTCCCAGCTCACATCCCCACACAGCTCCTCATGCCAGAGTGCTCTTTTTTGAACATAGCCCACGGTGTTGTCCAATAGAACCATAACGAGAGCAAAATGTGTGAGTTTAAGCATTCTAGCAATCCCATTAATAAAGAGTAAAAAGAAACACATGAAATTCATTTTAATTATATATTTTACATAACCCACTTTGTGTCCACAATATTATCATTGCAGTATGTAGTCAATCTGAAAAATTATTAGTGAGATATTTTGCATTCTATTTTCCATACTGTCTTCAAAATCCAATATGCACTTACGCCTATGACTCATTGCCTTTAAGACTAGGCACACTTCAAGTGTTTGCTGGCTACATGTGTACTGTAGCTAACATAACGGGCAGTGCACATGTGACTGACCATGTCACTTCTTGCTCAAAATCCCATGTTTCCCACTGTGGAATCTTCCCCATCTAGTGTGTATTTTTTTATGTGTATCAGTTCCATCAAGACAGGGATTTGGGGGAATGACTCCCACATCTGGAATAGTACTTAGCATGTAATCATGACACAACAAATATTTGAGGAAAGAGCTAATTATTGAATGGGTGTGTATTTTACCTGTGACTGAAGGAGCATAGAAAATCGTTTGGGAGGATGCACTCCAAAATGACAACAAGTGATTAGATTAGCTGGAGGAAGGATGGGTGGGGAGAAATGACCAAAAGGTACACTATCTGTATGTGTTTTTTCCCCCCTTTTAGTGTATTTTTTCACTTTCATACGAAGTTGGCTATTACTCGTGTAATGAAAAGTAAATGAAAATATTTTTTAAAGATAAAAAGAAGATAATGACTATTTACAAACGGAAAAACTGAATGTAAAAATTAAGAAGAATTTAAAAAAGAAAAGAACAAGGTTATGATATTAGATTCCCACTCCTGCTGTAACAAATTACCACAAACTTAGTGGTGGCAGGCATCAGAATTTATTTTACAGCTCTGAAGACCAGAAGTCTGAAATAGGTCTCATTGGGTTACAATCGAGATGGCAGCAGGGCTGGGGTTCTTCTGGAGGCTTTGGGTAAAAATCCATTTTCTTACTTTTTGGGGCTCTAGACTACCCACCTTCCTCAGATCATGGCTCCCTTCTGTCTTCAAAGTCAGCCATTCCCTCACTCTGAACTCTGTTTCTGTCGCCAAGTCTTCTTCTCTGACTCTCTTACCTCCCTCTCTCACTTACAAGGACTCTTGTGATGACATTTGGCCCACTTGGATAATCCAAGAAAATTGTCCCATCTGAAGACCCCTTACTTAATCACACTTGCAAAGTCTCTTTGCCATGCCAGAAAACATATTCACAGGTTCTAGAGATCAGTGACCTTATCATACTCAACTAACTGGCTGTATGTGACATGGAGTTAGTTGTGTGCTTTGGAATTCCTCTGTCTGTGAGTTCTGTGGCCACCGAATGGAGCCTTGGCTGCCACTGTTAGATGTAGGTCCCTGGTTCACTCTTTAAATGGATTATTTTTAGAAATCAGAATAGGCTGATCCTGAAGTTCTTGTGATTGTATCTTATTTCTCCTCTTTTTGTGAAAGGTGACTGTTTTTCCTGATTTTGTGTGGCCAGTCTCAAAGACAATATCCAATGATTACCACTTCTTGGTATTCAAGTCCTGTGGAATCCTCTCCCCTTGACTGAGGGATGGATTTATTGACTTGCTTCTAATGAGTAGAATACGGTAGAAGCCATTAAATGTCACTTCTAATATTTGGCTACAAAAGACTATGGTTTCAGTCTTGGATTCCTCTTCTTACTCTCTCTCTTGCTCTGACAGACGCCATCTTCTAAGTTGTGAGATACCTTGCAGAGACACTCTTGAGGGAAGGAACTGACATCCCCGACTAACATCTGGGAGCACCCAAGACCGGCCATCAGTCATGTGAGTGAGTTTGGATGTGGACCAGCCCCCAGAGCAGCCTTGAGATGACCACAGTCCTGGAAACACACGGACTGTAGCCTTGTGAAGCCGTGAGCCAGGGACACCCAGAGGAGCAGTGCCTAGATTCTCAGCCAACAGAGACTGTGAGATGGCAAATGTGTGTGTTTTAAGCCCTTAGGTTTTGGGGTAAAGTGTTACACAGCAATAGATAACCCATACAGATTCCTTCCTTCTTTTTTTCCCCTTCCTCTTTTTTCTCTTTCTTCATCTTTTTTCTTTCTTTCTTTCCCCTTTCATTCCCTTCCTTCCTCCCTTTTTTCTCTTTCTTCTTTATTTTTTCCTTCCTCCTTTTTTGCTTTCTTTTTTTCTTTCTCTCTTTCTCTCCCCTTTCCTTCCCCTCCTTCCTTCGTCCCTTTTTTCTCTTTCTCCTTTATTTTTCCTTCCTCCTTTTTCTCTTTCTTTCTCTCACTTTCCCTTTTTCTCTTTCCCTTTCCCCTCCCCCGTTTCTCCCTCCCTCTGCTTCTCTCTGCCTCCCTCCCTTCTTCTCTTTCATTTACCCTCCCTTCCTTCATTTTTCTTTTATCTCTCTTTCTTTCTCATCTAACCCGATTTGGTTCTATAAGATTACTTATCCTGAAAAAGGCCAGACGGCACATATTTCATTCTATTTCCGGACACATGCAATGTCTGTCTCATGTTCTTTACCAACCCGTGGGGCTTGCCAACCCTAGAAATCCAGGCCTTCTGGTTCAGGAGCAGTTACATCAAGTCTGTCTCCTTCCGCAGCTCTTCTGCTCAAAGCCTTCCACGGTGTCCCAGAGCCCTGGGAATGGAAGGTACGGTGCTGACGATGATGGCCTGTGAAGTCCTGCATTCGTACTGTGTACTTCCCTCTACCACGTGGCTGCTCACCCTCCTCCAGCCTCACTGGCCTTCTTGGTAGTCTCCACATGAGCTGCCCACTCCTGCTTCAAGACACTCATGATTCATGTCCCCTTTGCCTGCAATGCTGTTTCTCTAAAACTCCATGTCTTGCTTCTCCACCTTCTGTCTTTCTTGACCATACTATGTAACACTGCACCATTACCGCCAAAACTTCTTACTGCTTCTCTTTTTTTCTTCTCCCTCTTATACATTAGATACATTTATGTTGCTGATTCTTTGTCTCCTCCTATTATATTTTACACTTCCTGAGGCCAGGATTTTTTTTTATTGGTTTATTTTTCTCACTGCTATAGGCCCAGTGCTTCTAAAAGTGCATGGAACTTAGTAGATACTCAATAAACATCTGCCAAGTGAACGATATCTTGAAGAATGCTGGCCTGGGTTTGAGGAGTCCTAGTGTCTAATTTGACTATGTCAAGACTACTTGTGCGGCTTTAGGCTAGTATAAAATATTAAGCAGAGATTATAATAAGTAGGTGCTATAACAGACTGAGCACTAATTTCATGTTAGGTGCTGTGCTAAGTGGTTCATAGGCATCTCTTATTGAATCCCCACAGCAGATACTGTTATCAGCTTTCTTTCCTAGATGAGGTTTACTGAGGCCGAAGTTCATTACCTGTAAAATGGAAAGGCTGGGGTCAATAGTTCCTGAGCTCTCTTTTCCCCTCAAAGTTTCTAAGACAGCTAAGTCTTTTCATTTGAAAAGATCTACTTAATGTTTATCTATGATTCAAAGGAAGAAAGTAAAGTCTCAAAGCTCCATCATATATTTGAACGTCAATTCTACTTTCAGATAAACAATCTTTTGCTTCTTTTCAGTCTGAAATGCTCACCTCAGTTTGCTGGGTCTTGGGTAGGGTCTAAGAAATGAACCATCCCAGAGTACATCCCTTCCACTTGCGAAAAACTTCAAATGCCAGTGCCCAAAGTGTGAGGTTAAGCCCCAGCATTTTGAAAGAAAATCCATGACCAATTATTTTTAGGGCACCTGAAAAATGTTCAATGCTCATTATTGTTTTTCTGTTAGTAATGGAATTCAGAGCTGTTGTCACTGAATGTTCTGTGCCTCTAGCCTAATAGTCTTTCTTTAGCAGCTTGTCCCAAAAAGTTGGATTAAGGAAACTCTTTATGAGACTCTGTACTTACACCTCAAATCACATACGGGAGGACTGGCGAGGACCAGTGATCACCTGAGGCAACCCTGTGATTTTGAAGATAAAGAGAAAAAAAGCTCAGAGAAGTTAAGACACTTACCAAGCACATACAGTTAAGTGGCAGAGCTGGAAATGAGAAGACCAATTTATTGAATGCCAGAGTCCATGCTTTTTCCATTTTATCACAATTCCCCACTGTGACCTTGAACGGCAGATTCCTTTTTAAGATTCTATTGGAAACAGTTTTTTTCCCCCTCTCCTACAATAACAAATGTGGTAAAAGACTCTTATGTACCATACATTCTCATGGTGTATTCAGAGCTTGATGAAAAACAGTACTTTGCATGAAAATAAACAAGTAGGTCCACAGGGCATTTGCATTACCACAATTTGTAATGGGCACTATTATGCAAAAGACTATATGCAGCAGATTGAGTTATAAACACTTTCCTGAATTTGAGACATAATAATGAAAATGAGACTGAGAATAATATAATAGCTTTAACCAAATACTTATTATGTGGCAGGTGTTGCGCTTTAAGTGTTTTAAACTACAACCCAGAGGCAACCAAGTATGGTGGTTGCCTGGATTCAAATTCTGTCTCTGTGGCTGGGCTCGGTGGCTCAGCCTGTAATCCCAGCAATTTGGGAGGCCGAGGCGAGTGGATTGCCTGAGTCCGCGGGTTCGAGATCCGCCCAGGCATCTTGGCGAGACCTCGTCTCCATAATAAATCAAAACTTAGCTGGCGTGGTAGCGTGCGTCTGTAGTTCCGGCTACTTGGAAGGCTGAGGTGGAAGGATTGCCTACACCCAGCAGGTGGAGGCTGTGGTGGCCGGGAGTGTGCCACTGTACTCCAGTCTGGGTGACAGAGTGAGACTCCAACTCAAAAAAACCCCAAAAACCAACAACAAATTCAGTCTCTGCACATTGCAGTCCCCAACCTTTTTGGAATCAGGGACTGGTTTTATTTTTCCATGGAGAGGGTGGGGGCTGGGGAGGTCATCAGGCATTAGATTCTCATGAGGAGCATGCAACCTAGATCCCTCCCATGTGCAGTTCACAATAGGGTTCTGGCTCCTATGAGACTCTAATGCCGCTGGGGATCTGACAGTGGATGGAGCACTGCTCGCTGGCTGCTCACCTCCTGATGTGTGGCCCGGTTCCTAACAGGCCATGAACCGGTACTGGTCTGCAGCCTGGGGGGATTGGGGACCCCTGGCTTAAACCATCACTGTTCACTGGACTCAATTATAAAACACGGGTAAGTGTAACACTTACTTCATAAGAAAACCTGAAGGATGATGTGTGCAGAACACTCACTGAGGTTTAGCCGCTTGTCAGCCTCTGCTTGGAGCACTCAGCAAGGGCGATAACTCTCAGCTCTCCTTGTCCGGTTTAGTCATCACCGAAAACCACCAGGAGACAGCTCCATGAGCACGGAGATATCTGTTTTGTTCACCGCAGCTGCACAATTACGCAAAAAGATATAAGCAGCAGTGCCTGACACATCGTAGACTCTTAATAAATATTTATTCAGTACATTAATTTCATGAGCTGTGTGCCCATATCATCTTCATTTTGCAAAAGAGGAAACTGAGGCTGGGTCCTTTTCCTGGGATCACGTGACTAGAGCGTGTGGCATGGTGGCATATGAATGGGCTTATCACCTTGATTGCGGTGAAGGTGCCATGAGTGTATATACATCTCCAAAGTAATCAAATTGTACACATTAAATATGCACAGCTCTTTGGTTAAAAAAAAAAGCGTGATAAGGAATCCAGTGAAAACGCAGTTACATAAGCAGGAAATGACAGGGATGACTCTAACTTTTTCTAATTAATTTAAATAATTTAATGATTTCCAATGTGGCTACTCTTACTGTTTTAGGCACAAATTACTAGAGACATATCTGATACCCAATTGGGAGACATCAGTGTGCTGGGATCAACCTGCAGGCACCACGAAGCTACAGAGGGACCAGGTGTGGGATGATGCATGCGAGGGCACTTAAGGAAGCTGAGTGTGGCATGGAAGACGGGAGGGCCAGGGGCCGGGTGCGGGGAGGGCAGTACAGCAATAGGATGGGTGAGAAAATTCCAGAAACCACCCCAGAGTTATCCAAAAATATTAGATAATTCTGCGAGCTCCCCCCTCCTATCATCAGAGCTCACTCACCAGGACACAATGAGTAACAGGAAACCCAATCCCAGCTGGTAAATTTCAAGTGGCCTTCAAGTACTCCCCTGCCCAGGTAAGAAAGGCTAGATGGTGAATCTGCCTGACCCCAGGGATATTGATAGGGTCCTTTGCAGGGGAAGAGAACAATTCGATCTGGGATTTACCCGTGACTGTCAGAGAAGATGGTATGCACTCATGAATAATCCAGAAGGAATACAGAACCCCAGAGTGTCCGCTGCCCCGCGGTCAGCCGGTTTGGCTGACAGTGCAACCAGGCTGACGGTGTGACCCGTGGGGTCCGTTCACCCTGAGATACCTTGTCCTGTTCCTCCTCTGTGGCTCAGCCCACTACAGCAAACACTCTGGGAAAGACCAGAGGCTGTGTGTGGGAGGGGAGGGGAGGGGGAGTAGTTTGGAGAGAGAGGACGAGGTAAGGTAAAACCTGCTGGACTCAGGTGTCTTGACCTGAGGACAGACAGCAGACTCATGAACAAGTGAAGATAATCATATCAGCCTCAGTCTCACCAGGGCCAGTAGAATCAGTGGGGCCTCCATGAGTGCCTTGGGCTTCCAAGTGTAAGTCTGGAAATCAGAGTGTGAAGAAAGATAGGCCATGGGTGAAAAGGGTGAGGTAGGCACAGAGAGCAGGAACCCTGGACTCTTCTTGGCCACTATATTTGCAATTGTACCCAAGAGGCTATGCCCACATCTTCAGATGCAACCAGGGAATAACTGGGTCAAGGAAAAGATGCCCAAATGGATGGTGCTGTTGGGTGTGTACAAGCCTGAAGGAGATGATTTTGTGCCGCAAAAAGAGCAGACCCGGGGAGGCTTGGGTTCGAGTCCCGTCTCTGCCAATTTCTGGTTGTGTGACTTTGAACAGGTTCGATCACTTATTGGGCCTCACCTATCAAAGGATGCTAATAAAATATGATAGCTAATGTTTTGGCACACTAAGAGATGCCAGGATTATGTAATATAAAGTTTATATGTATAGAGTGAATCTGTGTGGGCTTGAGGTCTGCCTCTATGGGTCAATCGTTCAGCAAACCAGGAAAAATGAACTTCTCTGAGTCCTAGTTTCCCCATCTGCCACGTGGAGATAGTAGCACACCTGACTAGGACGGCAACGGCCCAATAAATACTTGTTGACTGAATGAGGATGGTTGAGAGGATTCCATATGAGAATGTATGTAAAAGCTTGTCAAATGATAATCATTCAAAAATATGAGCTGTTATTATCAGATAACAGGAGTGAATAGGTAGAATAATATGTCAATCGACAGTCCTAGTTGTTGCTTCCTTTGCGTTAGTTACCCCTCTTCTCCAACCTTCTTCCCTTTTCCAGCTCTGTTCATGACTCTTCAGAACCCTCTTACCTAGCCTTGACCTCCATCCAGAAATCTCCACAGCTTCAAGTCCGTCCAGATTTGTAAGTCCACATAATAATTAATCTGTCCAATAGATCTGAGAAAAAGGGCCCTGAGGCTGGCACAGTGCCCTGGGTGGTAGTGGAGTCTTTCCAGAATCTTCTTGGCTTCCTTCCTGCCGTGCCATGCCCCCCACCTCAAATGTGGGGATCGGTGGACTCCTGAGTGAGTTCATGACAAGATGACCCACCCTCCTCAAAGCCAGGAGTTTTTCCCACATTTGTTCCCCCCTGATTCTCATGGTACAGCTGTTTGGCCAACTTGTCAAAAATCTTTCTCTCTCCTTTCTCTCTCCTCAGATCCTACCCACTCTTCAAAGCCCCAGTGAGACCCTCGTTGCCAATTTCCTCCTAGTTTAGGTGCCCCCAGGTTACTCAGTAGAACACAGAAGCCCTGTTATGCCTGGGGCACAGCCGCTCAGGTCAAATCTGCAGTCTGCAGGATACAAGACACATTCATGTACTCCGAACTCTCTCGAATGCAAGTTCCCTCAGGGAAGGAGGCTGTGTTGACTTTGTTTACTCTGTAGTCTGGATCCTAGAGGAGGACCCGACAGGCCTTAGGCACCCCACATACACTCACTGAGGGAATGACTGTGTCATGTGACTCTGGTAGGATGGGCGCTATTCTGATCATCTACCTCTACACCAAGGGGAAATAAAGGCTCAGAGACATAACTACCCCAAGTCAGGGCAGCAAAGCTAAGAAGCGGACCTTAGTCTTAGTGGCAAGTCCATCTTCTTTCCATGTAATTCTCCAACCACGTTGGAAATTTCTCTGCAGCAGTCTGATTGAGAAGCCCTTGTGCAGACAGACACACCCTCTACGTGGGGCTCTCACCATGACACTCTTTCCAGTGGCTTCTGGACTTGACTTATGGGTCTTGCTTATTTTCAGGTTCCAGGCCAGCATCAGCCTCAGATACCCACTTGACCTTTAATTGCCAACAGGGAGACCTGCTGAGCTCTGCTCCCGCTTACAGTTCCAGCACATTCTCTCATCCCATGCCTGGCTGTGCTAGGGTTACCGACCCTCTGGTCCACCACAGACCTAGTGTGATATATCATTTCTTCATAAAATCTGCTACATTCAGCCCACTGGACAGTGTGTATTTATATATATACTATAAATATATATTTAAATATAAAAATATATACTCTACATTTAAATATATAAACATATACATACATTATATATATATTTAAATAGATATATTCAGTGCATGTGCTTTGACAGTGGTTGTCCAATGTTGGGGTAAGAGAAGGTTTCACTTTCTAATTTATGTATTTGTGAACCAAAAAGAAACACAACATTTTGACAAATATGATGCTTTTCATCAGCCACAGCATAGATATTTTTATTAAAATAAAAAATATCTTTTGCCACCAGCTCAGTGAGGGACATTGAAAATGCCTCAGCGGACAGCCAGGATTCACAGCCTTAGTCTTGAATTGTTCTGCCTCCTTCACTTGGACCCTGGTCCACTCTGTCCATGCCCTGCTTCACTCACTCAGTCTTCCTTCAAGCTACCAAGCTCTAGCTCTGATCTTGTTTATTTTCGCCCCCCCCCTTTGCTCATGTCTACCTGAGGCCCTAGAACTCTCTTTCTGGTCAACAAGCCAATGATCTGTGAAGATGAACTTCGTTGAGTGAGGAAGACCCAGACATTCAGGTCCCAAAAGAAAGATGGTGGAATAGAAAGCTCCCTGCTCTCACTCCACAGGAATTCATATTCTTCCCACACGAGTTGGCATTAGGTTATGAGCCCAATGGCTTTCTCATTGGTATTTACCTTGTTTTTTCAACTGTACATTGAATTTTTCAAAGGCGGGTATCTCAAATCATAGTTCTCTTTATCCCATCCAGGAGGAGCTCATCGGTTTTCTATGCCCTGGACCCGGATTCCTTCCCTGGTGAAGGGAATTTCCCAACAGTATTTTGCACCAAGAGATTTCCCAGAACCCTCACTTGCTGAGAATATCTATCACAGGTGTCTAGGATACGTGATTAAGCTCCAACTATTTATCATGCTTTACAAAGTCCTTCATAATTGAGCACCAAACTATGTCACTGGGCTTATCTCACATCCTGTTCACCTCTCCCACACACACAGCCCAGTTTCCAGTTATAATTAATTTCCTCACCATCCCACAAATACAGCATCACCCTCATTATTAATCATCACTGGTAGTTATACATGTATACGTTGATGCCTTTGCCCGTAGCGTATAGAACGGCCTTCCTTCCCTACCCCATGTGATAAACTCTTCTTCTCCCTCGAAGACCCATTTCAGTTGACTTCTAGAAAAACCGTTCACAGTTCCCGAGGAAGAACTGGTCTCTCCTATGTGAGCTGGTCTCTCTTTCATAAAACTCTGTTTGACACTTGTCACCTTAACTATAAGATTCTTCCTCTGTGACTACCTCAAGGAAAGGGTCTTATTCTTTTTGGGATGTCCCTGGCAGCACCTTTTGTAATATCTGTCAGGGCTGGCACTCAATAAATATGTGTTGAATAAATGTGTGGGCAAAAGACAGAAATGTTCTCAAGGTAGTTACCGTGATGGATTTGAACGTGGAGTGATGGTGAACAATGAAAGAAACGGGCGGGTCATTTTACTGGAAATTGAAGGGATTAGTTCTTGCATCATGCAGGCCAGCTGACCGCTCCCAGAAGGGAGACATCCAAATGTAAGATGCAGAACATTAAATATTGAAAGCAAAAGTTAAATATTAAATTTTAATATGAAACATTAATGCCAATAAACAAAACCAGCCAGAGGGGGACAAAATTAGGACCAGACCGTGGCCAAAAAGGAAAGAGAGTCATGGCTTAGGCTGGAAGCTGACCATGGCCTGGACTTTCCCAGCAGGGCTCATCGGTAACGGTCACACCCATCAGATTTCCCGGGAAAAGCAGTGGAAGGGAAGAAAAAAAAAAAAGAAAAACCTTTTATAACCCACAGCTATACAACTCAAGTCTTTCCTACAAAACAAAACACAGTGAAGTGTTTCAGGACTGCCAAGGCTTCAGAACACATGGTACACTGGAACAAATTTAGAGGCAGCAGAGAGGAAAATCTGAAGTTGCTGAACCCTTGGGGCAGGAATCCTATCTTTGCCTACACTGTGTGGGACCAGGCTTGTGTGCAGCCAACTTGGGCAGAAAGAAACATCAACAAGAGTCATAAAGGCAGTGAAATAATGGGTTTTCTCGTGGATGCCAGTGGGTATTCAGCCCGAATGAGAAATATCTTCGGGAGCAGAATCAAAACTGGTACTCAAGATCTACGCTTGTCAGGGCCCAAAGCTTAGTCCCCTGCACCCCCAACTGGGGATAGAAAAGAACTTATGTCTATCATGACTATTCATCGTCAAGGGCCTACCAGATTATGGGACTCAGGCTAAGCCTGAAAGCTCAGGCTTTTGTGCATTTTCCATCAGAAATCCAGTTGATTCAGTTGGTAGATGTGTCATCAGGCAAGGCATTGGATCGAAAGGGTTGGGGTACTTATTTCTGCACCTACATTTAAATCTTGCTTAGTTTATGAAAAGCTCTTCTTCTGAAAATGAAAGCTGGACTGCAGACGCGGATCAGATTCTTTGGGGGCAACCGCAGAGAGGTATTAGGAATCGAAATCCGTGACCATGGATAGGAAATAACTTCACGGCATTGGCCTCCAGGGTCAGGGTGACACAGAAGACTATTTGTCTTGCTTTAAGCCTTGAAGGTGAGGGGAGAAGTGGAGAATTCTAAGAGCAAGACCTCCATCACAGCAAAGGTCTCACATAACCAGTCCCTAGGTTACAGGAAATTCAAGAGGTCACTGAATGCAAAGGCCCTATCCCTGGTCATGCTGTCACCCAATCTGGGAAAGACACAGAATTGTGCAGGATGTCAAGACAGAAGTGCTCCCACAAGCCTCTCATTCCCCGAGAACCCAGACAGTTTCCACGGAAATAAGGATGGGATGATAAAGGAATGAAGGTAATTTAGCTGGAAGGACAATCTTCACAAGAAATTAGCAAGCATAAGGGGGAAAATGAGCATGGATAGGTGGGTTAATTTTAACCATATGGAAGGATTAACTGATCGGTGCTATCAAGTAACCATATCAAGTGAAAGTCAATCAGGAGACAGCTTGGGGGAAAATTACATTTTCTTACAGGGAACAAGGTATGAAAACGGAAGCTGGAGCCAAGATACACAGAGTCCATATTATGTGATGTTTTCATCCCTCAAAGTCTCTTTGTTTCTTATAATATATTTTGGTTAGTTTCACTTCTTTCAAATCTACTTGAGCATTTTGTTCTGGCCTGCTACCCCTTTGTCCCCACTTTTGTCTCTTCCCACATAGTCACATCGTGTGGACAGAGGTTAGTTTTAGCAGCCAGGGTAGCCTGCTGGGTTCCAGAAGAGAATGAGGGATTTTAATATGGGTAGATTTTGGTCTTCATGGCATCGACACTTCGCCTGTGTCTACACATGGCGTGAGTGTCCTCTGATAGAGGACATGCAAATAAATATTGAGTGCGTTTTACAGGGGAAAAAAATAGAAGGTCTAGTCTATCTGCTATTAGCAACACCCAATTATTCTTTTTTTTTCCCAATTATTCTTAATACCTCCCAAAATACAGAGAAAAGATGAATGAGCCAGCCAGGCAGGAATAGCACCCAGCATTCACGGTGACTCACTGATGACTCTGAGTTGAGTTGCCCAACATTACCGGGCTAGATTTCCACACCTGGAATAACACAGGATGAGAGCGGATAAGGGGTTCTCAGACTACAACTCGGGATCCCCAAGGGTTAGAGAGAACCGCAAAAGCAAAGGCAAACATGGACGTGAGCTGCTTCAACCAGAGTAACTCCTTTTCAACCAGATTACTTATATACTGGACTTTTGCACAATAGTTTATATTTAAACATGGATTCGTGCTTTAAAAAACTGAACAACTCATGGGATTATCATAGATGATCACTCATAATTAACAATGCATTCCCATGCTAGTTCTAGCTGAATACGAAATAACTATAGGGAATCCCTTAGGTGACTCCTGTCTTTGACATGTGAAGAAATGGAGGACCAGAAGCAGAAGGGACCGTCCCAAGACCTCATGGCGAGTTGGTTACTTAGCGGATTTAATCTTTCAACTATTCCAAGCCAAGTGCTTCCTTCACCAAATCAGCGATGGTGAAATCCACCCAGTGTGTTAGGGTTGACACAATGGACACCGCAGACTGGTTGGCTTAAACAAATATATATACATATATATTTTTGAGTACTGCAAACTCCTGGGCTCAGGCAATCCTGCCTCCTTCTGCCTCCACCTCCCAAGTAGCTGGGACTATAGGCCCATGCCTCCACGCACCGTTATTTATTTTTATTTTTTTGTAGAGACAAGGTCTTGCTATGTAGCTCAGGCTAGTTTCAAACTCCTGGGTGCAAGTAATCATCCCACTTTGGCCTCCCAAAGTACTGGGAGTATAGGCATGAGCCACCACACTTGGCTTAAACAAAAAAAATGTATCGCCTCACAGTTCTGGAGGCTAGAAGTCCAAGATCAAGTTGTCGGCAGGAATGGTTTCATTCTGAGGTCTCTGTCCTTGGTTTGTAGATAGACATCTCCCCACCCCCTTCTTTTCACATGGTCTTTCCTCTGTGAATAATCTCCCCCTTCTTATAAGGACACTAGTTGTGTTGGATTAGCCCAGTGGCCACACTAACCTTAGTCACCTCTTTAGCGGCCCTGTCTCTAAGCACAGTCACATTTTTTTGGTGGGGGAGACACAGTTCAGCCCATAATACCTGGTAGTCACAGAGATCACCTAGGGAGTTCTTTCCCCCCCCTTCCTGTAATTGTTTTAAATACTTTCAAAATAGCAATATTTGCACCTGTTCAAAAAGCTGGGCACAGTTCAGAATTGTATGCAGTAAATACCCTAATCTTCCAGCACCCCTTCCCAGGAACAATGATAGTTACTTTTCCCTGTGCGTCTTTTCAGAAATAGTTTATGTAAATTCAGATCTATCATATATGTGCGTCCACCTCGTGTATACCGGAGAGATTTAAAGCAAAAACTTGCCTGTGGCTCAATTCCAGGTTAATTCAATGAGAAGCTTGTGGTGTCTGGGGGCCCTCGGGTTTTTCCAGGGTTGGGCAGATTCGGGAAACTGCTCTAGGCCCTTGCTACTCAGAGACTGTGGTCTGAGAACTGACATCATCAGCATCACCCAGGAGCTTGCTAGGAATGCAGAATCTCAGGCCCCAGCCTAGCCCTACTGATCAAGATTTTTTTTTTTTCAGTCAGGGCTTCACTCTGTCACCCAGGCTGGAGTGCAGTGGCATGATCATGGCTCACCACAGCCTCAACCTCCTGAACTCAGGCCATCCTCCCACCTCAGCTTCCCAAGTAGTTGGGACTATAGGCATACACCACCACATCTATCTACATATAATTTTTCTTTTGGTAGAGAAGAGGTCTTGCTATGTTGCAAACTCCTGGGCTCAAGCAATCCTCCCACCTTGACCTCTCAAAGTGCTGAGATGACAGGCCAGCTGTGAGCCACTGCTACAGGCTGAAATCTACATTTTAATAAAAATCTTCTCTTAGGTCATTTGAATGCAGGCAAAGTTTGAGAAGCTAGGGATCTTACCTTTTTACTGGCATTTCTGCTGAGACTTCTTTGTTTTTTATTTTTTTATTTTTAGAGACAGGTCTCACTTTGTGGCCTATGCTGGAACTCAGTGGTGGAATCATAGCTCACTGCAGCCTCGAACTCCTGGGTTCAAGCGATCCTCTTGCCATCCCGTCCCCCACCCCCTAAGCAGCTGGGGCTACATATGCTAATTTATATTTATTTATTTTTGAGTTGGAGTCTCACTGTCACCCAGGCTGGAGTGCAGTGGCACGCTCACAGCCACCGCAGCATCGACTTGCTGGGCTTCGGCAATCCTTCTGCCTCAGCCTTCCAAGTAGCTGGAACTACAGGCACGTGCTACCATGCCCAGTGAATTTTTTATTTTATTTTATTGTGGAGATGAGGTCTCACCGAATTGCCTAGGTTGGTCTCGAACCCTCGGGCTCAGGCAATCCCTTAGCCTTGGCCTCCCAAAGTGCAGTGATTACAGGCTGAGCCACTGAGCCTGGCCTATATGTGCTAATTTTAAAAGTGTTTTGAGGAGATGGGATCTTGCTATGTTGCCCAGGCTGATCTCAAACTCCCGGCCTCCAAGGATCCACCTCAGCCTCACAAAGTTCTGGGATTACAGGCATGAGCCACTGTATCCATGCCTTCGATGGGCCTTCTGATCCATGGGGATTCACACTGAGCAGGCCCAGCCAGAGCAGAGAATGAACTGATGCCTCCATGGGCAGAAGACAGGCTTGCACGATGGCCTGTCCCTTGGGACAACAAGTCCTCTGACTTCATGGCCCCCAAAAGAAGAGGACGGGACAACCTCGAGAGCTTCCTTGTCACCCCTTTCCCCGCAAATGCCCAAAGCTCATGTTGGAGCTGGCAGCGACTGAAAAGCCTCCCTCAGGTGATTCCTGTTCTGCAATTAGACAGTCTTTTGATGGGGAACAAATGTGCCCACTGCGAGTCAGAGAATGGCCCCAGAAACCACAGTGAATACACTGCAGAATTGGCAGCCTGGCATCCCTCCTGCATGGTGCAATAAATTGCTGAGGCCATCACCCGTGGCAAATCACCCAGCTGGGCTGCCTGGTGGGCCTGGGAGGGAGGGAACATAGGAGGGAGGGAGGGAGGGAGGCAGGTGTCATCCAGTCAATTAGCCATGGAAACAGCATTCCTTCCTCGAGGGTGGATTCTCCCCTTTTCAGCACCGCTAACTCAAATGTCAAACAAGTTGTAACTGCCACGGAGAACAGGCCCCAGCTACGGTATTTGCTTTCTATCAGAGAGAGAAAACAACCTGCCCATTTCAGCTTTCCCGCTAGAGTTCCAGGATCTGGAATGGGGCCAGGTGGGCCGCTTGTTAGTAACTTTTCTTCTCCCTCCCAGCTCCTCAGCCAGCGCTGCTAAAGGAAACCTTTCCTGAGTCCCCTTGCGCTTGTTGCAAAGCCAGAGATAGAGGGGCTAGGGGGATGTCTCATGGGAAAACACCCTTCTGGGGCAGCTGTGGCCAGATGTCAGCCCCAGGTAAATTAGAGCGTGTTTCCAGCATCTTAAAATCCACCTAAAAAAAGTTAATGAGGACTTGGATTCAACCCAACCCTGGAATGAACCAAGATGTCCTTCGCAATCCTGACATGCCAGGTGTTCGCCTCAAAGAGGCATTTATGGGAGACACGAGTCTTGGCAATTCCTTTTGGCAACAGTGACCGAGTCATGAGAACTGACCACCTGGGGGAATGTTGGATGCCAAGAGCTTCCGTGACTGGTCTAAGACCACTTGGCGGGAAGATCACTGGGATCACAAAATCCCTGAGCCCCAGAGGGCAGGCAGTGCCATTGTAGACTGTCTTAGTGTGGTATCCGCCTGGCACTTTGGAGTGGCAGGCATGTGGGAGAGTCTCAGTACTAGGTAGTGGTGTTGGCATCAGGGAGTGGATGCCCCTGAACCCCAGGGCCAGTAGCACACTTCTGGCCTGACCTAGATCTTAAAGCAGGTGGATGTTTCAATTGGGGAGAAGGTAACTTTCCAAAGTAGTTTTCATTTTCCTCCAATACTTGAAATGGGGGTGAGGGAGGTGATAGTGGACATTTGACTCCCACCTAAGGGGGATTGTGTAGACCCAGGCAGATTTTGATGCCCAGGGTCTAAGAGGGTGCATTAACCAAGGCAGCCAGGAACTGCGTGAAGGGTTGAGTGAGCAAAAGTTGCTTCCTTTGAGTAGGCCGGAATAGCAGAGGCTAATTCTGAGGGAAGAGGTAAGGGCTGGAGACAGAAAAGAAAGCTAAGTTTGTAAAAAACTGGGTCAGATAGGAACAGAATGTGGGGTAAGACCAAGAGCAGAAACAGCCCTGGCTTCTCCTTGGTTTGTCTTGGCTTCCAGCTGATCAGGACATGACGCCATTGACACCATGAGCCTGATTTAAAGAATCGAGGTAGGAAGTGAACGGTCTTGGGCACAAAATGCAAGAGACTCACACCCTCTACCTGCTATCAGTCCTGCTCAACTGTGCACATAAAGTTGTGGTAGTGCTGGTGTCTCTTCATAGCTGTGCTTGTTTTGCACCAATTACATATATATATAGTTTGTTTGTTTGTTTTGAGTTGGAGTCTCACTCTGTCACCCAGACTGGAGTGCAGTGGCACATTCATGGCCACCCTAGCATTGACCTGCTGGGCTCCGGCGATCCTTCCGCCCCAGCCTTTCAAATAGCCAGAACTACAGGTGTGTGCCACCATGCCCAACTAATTTTTTGATTTATTGTAGATACGTGGTCTTGCCAAGTTGCCCACGGGCTGAGGCAATCCACTCGCCTTGGCCTCCCAAAGTGCTTGGCCACCGAGCTCAGCCACCAATAAGATTTTAATTACATTCCTGGACATATGGACAGAGACTTGCCAAACTCTGGTCTAAAGCACTCCCTTTGCCTCTTGGAGACCAGTAGGGTATCCATAAACTATGGTCTCCATTGACAGCATGTCTCCTGTTCTCCTCACCTCGGCCATCAATTAAATTAATAGCTAGCATACATATAATGCTTACTGTGTCCCAGGTACTGTTCTAAGTATGGTAGAGATCTTTAATCATCACAGCAACACTATGAGGTAGATGCTAACATTATTCCTATTTTACAGATGAGACAACTGAGGTACAGAGAAATTAAGAAACGTTCTCAAGGTTATATGGTTAGTGAATGGCCGAGCGTAAATAGAAACCCAAACAATCTGTCTCTAGAAGAATGATTTCAGCTTCTACACCAAAGTGCATCTTGTGCTCATTCTTCCACTGTTATAGCTAAATCCATGTTATTTTCCTTTAGATTGGCCCTGAAGATTGGCAAAAATAGCTACACAGTAGATGGTTTATAAAACCTCTTCATGTGTTTGGAGGAATTATTTGAGCTAAGCCTAAGTCTGCCAGGGCTTCTGAGGAGCCCATGGAAAGGCTTTCAGAAGTTCTTTGTCCAAGAAATTTTGAAGCAGAGGTCTTGAGTAGGTCCACAACCAATGAGGGACACATGGCAAATGTTTCAAGATATCATGATATAATTCTAGCATAGGTGGGGGCCCATATGGCTCAGTCTACGCACAGTCATATGTAAAAAAGTACAGTCCAAAATCAAAAGTCATTACTCATGAATTTTGATTTTTAGTTACCTCTTTCAAAAAACATTAAATGGGATCCATTTCATAAATCACAGATTTTAAAAAATCCTTTTGTCCTGATCCTCTAATTTACTCATACCCCAAAACTGTTGTAGTGCTTCCTTGTCACCCAGTCTACATTTTTCATTCTCTCCTCCAAAGTTCTCCTTGACACCCATGCCATCCTCCTCTCAGAATTTGCATCTGGAGATCACCTTCCATGACTATCATGGGATTAAACCCCGCAGAAGACACAGAACTTTACAGAAAGTTGAGTGCCTTTCTTGCTTCGACTATTTCTTGATGAGAAATTCTCCCGAAGAATTTCTGGAAAACAAAATCCTTCCTTGTTACATTCACAAATATCATTTTTGGGAGCCTCCAACATGACAGTCCCAGTTCTAGGTCCTGCGAGTCTGTTAGGGTCATGTACCGCATAATGACGTTTCAGTCAGTGAAAAATCACATATATGATGGTGGTCTCATGAGATCATATTTTTACTGTACCTTTTCCATTTTTAGATACACAAATACCAATGTGTCATAATTGCCTACAATATTCAGTACAACAATACACTGTCCATGTCTGTAGCCTACGAGCAATAGTAGACTGTGCCATGTAGGTTTATATAAGTTCACTCTATGATGTTTGCACAGTGATGAAATCTCCTAATGACTAATTTCTCAAAATATATTCTCTTCATTAAGTGATGCATGACTATATTTTATTTTATCTTTATAACAACCCTTCTAGAAATGTGTTGTTGCTATACCAGTTTCAGAAAAGAGAAATTTTAGTCTCAGAGAGATTAAATCTTAGAAAGATTATGCCTAAGTCATATGGCTATTAAGTACTAAAGTCAGACCCAGATTTTAAGTGCTTGTGTTTCTAGAAGAGTGATTTGCAGAATGTGATTATCAGAATTAACGGGAGTGCTTGATACTTTTTAGATTCTTGGTCCCATCCTAGACCAAGTTATTATGGGGAATGGAGCTGAGGAATCTAAATAAATATTAAAATGTACAAGCCAATGTTTGTTTGTACAGACAAATTTTTTCCTCCCCATACTTACGCTCGATACAGGACATTTCTTTGACCAGACGTGGGGGTTTTCCCCAAACCATAATTCTCCACCCCTCTGTGGGCACCAATAGGGTGTCTGACAAGTTAACTCAACTCTGACACTATCCACCTAGAGATAGCTTCAGATTCCACAAGTTAAGGGCTCAGTCCCATAAGACCATCCCGCTTTAGATGCCAACTCAAATCCAGGTTGTCACCTGTGCTTCTGATTAATGGGCTGTACATTAGAGGTTCTCATGATCCCTTCTCAGGTTTGATCATTTACTACAAGGGCTCACAGAACTCAGAAACACTCTTCTTACATTACTGTTTATTATAAAAGAATATACTTCAGGAACAGCCAGGTGGAAGGGATGTGTAGGGCAAGGTATGGCAGAAGGAACAGGGAGCTTCCAAGTTCAACCTTCCCAGAACCTCCACACGTCCCAACCTGGAAGCTCTCCAAAGCCTGTCCTTTGGGATTTTATGGAAGCTTCATCACATAGACATGACTGATTACATCATTGGCCATTGGCGATCAACTCAACCTTCAGCTCCTCTCCTCTCCCTGGAGGATGGGGGTTGAGGCTGAAAGCTTCGAGCTTCTAATTGTGGCTTGGTTTTTCTGTTGACCAGCCCTTATCCAGGAGCCCTCCTAATGTGGCCTCATTAGAGCCAAAGCTGTTCTTATCACCCAGGAAATTCCAAGGGATTTAGAAGCTCTGTGTCAGAAGCGCCTATCACTCAGGAAATTCCAAAGGATTTAGGAATTCTGAGTCAGGAACCAAGGTCAAAGACCAAAACTAGAATAAAAGATACCCTGCACCCTTATTTACAAGGGTTTTAGGAGTTTTGTGCCAGAAACTGTGGACAAAAACCAAAATATATCTATTTCTTATTGCATCACAATCCCACAACCTCTTACTATACTCTCTTACCTTCTTGCTACAGCTTTTTCCTCCCTCACAACTCCCCTCCCTTGTCAGACCCAGGAGGTGCCAAGTGTCGAGTTAGCCTCTATCCTGCAGGTGCACCTCTGGGTCTTTTACTCTCCTCTCTTTCCCCTTAGAATAAGGACTAGCAGCCAGCACATGCTTCTGGCTGAGCCTGGATTGGCATGTTTCATTTGCAAAATACTTTCTTCCTCCCATTCCCAACTTCTGAGTTCTGCTAATAGGATGTCCAGTCTATTCAAAGTTGGAAAACAACTAAGGTTGTTGCTGGAAGGATCCAGGGAGGGAGAGACTCCAGCTGGCTCTGATCCAGCTCTCTAAAGCAAATGACACCTGGCAGGAAGGACATTTGGCCTCATAGAAAGAGCTATGGCTATGGATGAGTCCTCCAGGTTGTAGGCCTTGCTCTTCTACCGATTTCTAGCAAGTCCTTGGCCTTTCTGAGCTCCATTGACACGATAAGTGGTTCAACACCAGGGATCCTGCCCCCCTCCACAAACCTGTGATTCTAGAAATGCTAGATGTCAGACCATCCAGGATGCATCCCAGAGAAGCTATGAGTGGGACACATCTTATCTCACTCTCTGGGTTGTCCTGGCTGGTTTTGTTCTCTTCTTTGATGTTAAACTGTAGCACGATGAGCACTTCTGCTTAAGTAAAGTTGATGGTGAAAAGGTCACTTAGACATTTGTTAAACAAAATTTCCTAGATGCCTCTTATTTACCAGGTTACTGTATAAGGTGCAGATGACAAAGCAGAGGCAACATCCACACTGGTGAAGTGTTTATTATATGCCTAGTGCTGAGGAGTTCACCTGCCTCTCCCCATTTTATCTTACAACAATCCTACAAAGCAGGGATTATGATTATCTCCATATTATAGGCCAAAAAGCTAATGCTAAGGGAAGGTGGGCTAGGGTTGAACCCAGACCCAAGAGCTCTTGCTGTTTGGCAGAACATTCCACTGCCTGCCCTCATCTATGGCATGGGCCACAGCAAGGCCTTCTTTTCCAGGATCTGGCTGGGCTCCTGGTATTCCTGCCTCACTTACTCATGTAGATGCCTACAGCCAAATGCTGCCCTGTGACTGCCTTCACTCTACTTCTTGGCTGAACTTGATGTCAGGTGGCATGGGTTGTAGTTGTTCTGTTGGTTCTTGACTTCACGGCTGAAAAGAATTTCAGAACAAGCCATAGAGAGAATTCACGTACGGTTTATTATAGACAGGAAAACACATTCAAGAGAAAATGCGGGTGCCTTAAAGAAAAGGACATCCCCTTGCCTTTAACAAGAAGCTTTATATACATTTATAACTATGGTTAAGCAAACTATTCCATAAGCTTAAGAGTGGAGGGCTGGAGGTCTCTGATCATGAGTTTTGATTACTGTCTCTCAACCTTTTAAGCTCACAAGGACTTTCTAAATAATGACAGTCACTGCTTAACAAGACTGGGACTTTTCTTAGAACACCATGTCTCTGTGTTTTGGATAATTATTGTTTCTGTGATTTAGTGTATATTCCAACCAGCAAGGTGGTCAGGTCTGATATGTCTGATTGGTTGGGTGAAGATCATGCACTGATAAGAAAGTTATCTAAATGCTTACCTTTTTCCTCAGTTATCTAAATTACATCTGCCTGAGAAAATTTGCTTAACTACATCTAAACTCTGTATCCTATTAACTATGTCTGCCTCAACTTCTCCCCCAGACCTCCAGACCACAGTCTAGACCCTTGCCTTCTCTCTCTTGGTAAAGGCCACCACCCATACTGCCTGAACATTTCCAGTAGCTCCAAGGCAAACAGGCCAGCCTAGCTCAGTACCAGCCCTCAGCCATCTCTGTTACACCAAGAGCAAAACTGACCTTCCAGCCCCACCAAAGCCTGGCCCCTGCCTCAGCTTGGCCCTCACCTCTTGGCATCACCCAACAGGAAAGCGAGTCTGCGGTGCTTGACGTGCCTCATGCAACCTGCATCTTACCAGAATCCTGCTATTGTTCTCATTTCATAGACTGGAAAACAGAGGTTAGACTTTTCCGAGATCAGGCAGCTGGAAACAGCTGAAATTGGAACCCAAGTCATACGGCTCTCATTCCATCCCTGCATGGACTTTTCCTTACTTGTTATCTGTTTGCTATCTTCATGAGGTTTTTGATTTTTTTTTTTTTGCTATATTCTCATATATTGGCTTTGTAATTTAATATTTTCCTTTCAAAAAACCCACTAAAAAAACCTCTAACACAACTTGCCTCATTGTAAAATAATCACAGGATTGGGAAGCCGGTTACTTTTCCTAATACACATTCAAACAGATTTCTCGTACATCCATCTGGGTACCACTGCGGCCCTCAGCTTTTCAAACTGATCTCCACAGGTATGATTCTAATGACAGGGATGATGACAGACAGCTTGGGGTCTTGGAAAAACCTGGGATAAGGGGAAAAGGAAAGATGGCTTCTCAGCCTGACTGCAGCTGCAAAGTCATCTGATTTTGAGAGAGGAGGTTTCCAGCTACCATGAAAATGAGGTCCCGGGATAAGAGCAGTCTCTGGGGTTTCTTTCAACTCTTCCGCCCTGAGTCCTTCTTCTCCTTAGGGCGTGTAGTCAGCAACCAGGTGGCTGAAAAATCACCCCATCATTTCCTAGAGGTGTGGAGATTTGGCATATCCCATGTGCAAGGAACCCAGCACAAGGCCTGACACAGTACAGATGCTGACAGAGACCAGCTGTCTCTCCCTGCCAGGGCTGCTGCATCTCAGGCCCCTCTCCCTGAGGAAGTCCAGGCTGGAGTGGTCAGGGGGTGATAGGAAGGAGAAAGAAATTCCTTCTCCCTTCCTACCCCTCTGTCCTAACCTCCCCCTCCCTACCAGCCTCTGAGGAACACAGAGAGAAAAGACACCAGAGAGGAGAGGCCGGCGCAGCTGGAGCCAGGGAGGGCTGTAAAATAATCGGAGGGCAGCCGGCAGGTATCGCTTTGCAATGATTGCTCTGGGAGGCAGTGTGGAAGTGAGAGACTGAGTTGCAATCATGAAACATTAGCACGTTGACACGCGTGGCCCCAGTCGAGCAGGGCTCTCTGGTTACAGGAGAGCTTGACCTCTGCCCTGGCCCCTTAAGCTGGGCAACTGAGGCCCCTCTAGTCACCAGGTCCGGGGCCAGCCTGTGTGAGGAGGCCCCACTGCCCTAGAGGAACTCTAAACCCCTTGCTCACCTATGACCTGCAGCTCTGGAGAGACTTCTGGGAGGACCTCCCTGCTGGACAGACATCAGTGCTCTAGTCAGATGCTGGGTGGGTGGTCTATCGATGTTAAGCCTGTTTCAGACTCAGGACACTTCACCTTGGAACCTGCAACTGAGCTTCCTGGAGCACCACCTCTGAAAGACTGTGTGACTTTATAAAGTCACTTACTCTCTCCGAGTCTCAGTTTCTTTGTTAAAAGATGGGGATAAAGATATCAAGCTGCCAAGGTTAATGTGAGGGCTAAATCTAGCATCGTGCAAAATGGGACCAGAGTGAAATCTCTAGATAAGATCGGGGTGACCAAAAGACTGTCACAATGATAAGAGGAATAGAGGCAGTGTTTGCTAAAGAGAACTGAGTCTCCATTTCAGGTTTGGTGTTGATTCCTGTGGCTTTGCCTCCAGTGAGGTCTGTGTTTGCTCGGTGAAGCCCTGCCCTCTTGGGTGTGCATGTAACGTCAAGAGGCTTATAAACACAGGCTAGGGGTTTGTGTGTGATCCCCGAAACAGACCTGCAGGAGATATGGGGATTTGCAGAGCTCAGAGTACAGCATGGATAGGCTGTCCCAGTCTTATCCTTGTAGTACCATGAGTGCATTGATAGTCTTTTACCTAAGGCCTAGCCTTGAAAAAACTTCTTCCCACAAGCTCCCCCGCCCTCTGCCCTGTGATCCTTACCTCCTGAAATGCATACACTTGTGTAGTCTCTTCGTACTGAAACAGAGATGATCTGTGTAAGTAATAGATTATTGCAGGGGAAGAGAGTGTGACTTCCAAGGCTAGGTCATAAAAGGCATCATGGCTTCCACTGCAGTCTCCTGGATCATTTGTTGTGGGGGAAGTCAGTTGCTATGTTGTAAGAACACTCAAGCACACTTGTGGAAAGGCCTACGTGGAGAGGAGCTGAGGTCTTTTGTCAACTGCCAGTTATGTGAGTTAGCCATATTGAGAATGAATTCTTGAACCCCCCAGTCCAGCCTTCAGATGACTGCAGCCCACGACATGACTATAGCCCGCAACATGACTGTAACTTTATAATAGTCCTTTGGCCAAAACTGCCCTCCCAAACCACATCCAGATTTCTAATCCACAGAAACTATGAGAGATAATACATGTTTACTGCAGTTTTAAACTAACAAGTTTTGGAATAATTTGTTACACAGCAATAGATAACTAATACGGAGTATCTCTAGAAAACTCCACAGATAAACTCCTATGTTAGTAGAAAGAACTTGACGTTCAGAAGACTGCTTTTAGAGAAGTACAGAGGCAGTCAGAGAGAGGCTTTAGAAACATTTAATCCTGTGTTCCCAAGTCCTGGCTCACAGATATTTATTGGAATCTGTTGGGGAAACTTGTGAAAATACATATTCCTGGGTCCTACCCAGGGGAATTTGAATTCATGAGTTCTGGAACCCAAAAACCTACATTTTAAAAGTTTGCTAGTAGTTTTTGATAAATAGACATTTTGGATTCTAGACCCACATCCTCATTTTACAGGTCAGGCGATGCCGAGATGGGCAGTGGCCCATTCAGGCCACTAGGAAAGATGGGGACAGAGGAAAGGATACAACTCAAGAGGACTGGCACTGAGTTGAAGGCTCTTGCCCCAAGGTCACAGATTTATTAGTAGAGAAGTTCAGATGTCAAAACAGGAAGGCAGCTCGGGGACGATTTCTCTCAGGTGTGGACACACAGCGCTGCCCGTTTGCTCTAAGGATGAGTTGGGTGGGCCACAGCAGACAGGCAGACAGACTCCACTACCACCGCAGCTGAGATAATCACACCATCTCTGCACAAGTGCAGGTAATGGCCTCATAATGAGTGTGCTGTGCTTTTAAGGCTGCACTGAACACAGCGTTGGAGTGAGGATGGCTGCAGGGTTTAGGATGGCCTTTCATCTGCCAGGACCGGCCAAATGCCCCAACAGCAGCTGGGATTGCTGTGACTTTGTTTACCTGCGTGTGTGCGTGTGAGGGTGTGCATCTGAAATAACAGATACACAAACACAAGCATCCAGTTGGGGGCCTCAGTGCCTGGCTGTGCACCTCTGAAATTTGTGAACACACACATCACGTCTGTGCATGTGTATGTCTATTGCTCCCATCACATCCCGTGCTCCAGGAAACATGCATGATTTGCAGATGCAGGAAGCGTCTTTGATGTCGTGCAAGCTTCTTGTCCATTCTTGGCGCCACGCATGGTGATTTACAAAGCCAACGTCCCATATTTGATCTGAGCGAGATCTGATGTAGAGCCATCAACCGGTGACTGGGTAAATATTTTCCATGTTCCAGTCACAATGGGCATAGAGAGCTCTGCGAAGATCAAAGACCATGGTGTTTGCAAAAAGAAAGGGTGCAGGAAGGAGTGAGGGCATTTGTAGAGATGACGTCAGAGAAGGGTGTGGGGGACAGAGGTTCACCTGCCAAGATTAGTCTCTGACTTCTCTCCCTGTGGAACTCCAGCTGCAGTGGGAAGGCGTGATTTTTTTAATTTTTAATTTTAAAGATGTGGAGTACAATTCAGGGTTAGGTATACAAATGTTCATTAGATAGTTACCCTTGCTGATGAGGTGTGCCCCCCACCCCATTAGTGGCAGTTTCCCACTACTGCCACTCCCCCCCCCCCCCCCAGCAAGTTCCCACTACTGCCAACCCCTTTCTTATGGTATTACCATAGTTGTTCAGGGTCTGCTTATGAGTGAGATACTCGGTTCTTTGTTTCTGTGTTAGATCACTTATTATTCTAGCCTCTACGTCCCTCCAAGTTGCTGCGAAGTTCATAATTTTGTCTTTCTTTATGGCTGTGTAATATTCCATCATGTGTATATATCGCATTATTTTTTTTATCCAGTCCTCTTTCGATGAGCAGCACGGTTGGTTCCATGTTTCTGCTATTGTAAGTAATGCTGCAATAAACATGCGTGTGCAGGTATCTTTTTCATAGAGTGATTTGAGTTCCTCCGGGTATATTCCCAGGAGGGGGATTGTGGGGTCATATGGGAGGTCAATTTTTAGACCTTTTAGGAAACACCATATTATTTTCCACAGAGGTGTGCTTGTTTACACTCCCACCAACAGTGTAGAAGTGTCCCCTTTTTGCCGCATCGGAGGGGTGATTTTAAGGAGCTCTGTGCCGTGTTTGGTGACTTGGCTACGCATTAGCCTCTGACTCTAATGTTCTCATTCTAATGACTAATGGCTGGTGATTCCAGCAACTGCTCCTCTTGCTCTTTCTGAGGTTGTTGATATATACACACACACACACATATATATATGTATATATCAACACGCACTCTTCTATGAGACTTATGTACCATGATGTGCCACAAACATGTGTTATTGTGCCTGACCCTGCTGCCTCCTCATCCTGGAGCTCTTTGAGGGCAGCAGCTCTACTTGTTTGTTGTGATGTCCCTGGTCTCTACCCCAGTACCTGGGATACAAGTGAAGCCAGCAGTGACCAAACAGGTTCTGAATTTGGGCCTCGTTTCTGTCACTAACCCTTTCCTGGGATCCTAGAGCTTGAACACCCAGTTCTCTTCCTTCCTGCCTCATCCCACCACCTGCTGGTGTCCCTGCTCAGTGACTTGTCTGGGATCCCAGGTATTTTCTTCTGGGCACCAGAAAGTGCCCTCACGGACTCTGGCCAATGTCAGCAAAGGCTGAAGTCCTGCCCCTGCCTCCCAGGCTTTACCAGGAAGCAAACACAGAGGGCCCACGTTGGGTGCTGCCTGGGGTCTGCACAGCAGGAAGGCCGTGGGCACTCTGTCTGCTCCCCAGTCTGAAGCCACTGCTCTGTAGATGCCTACACCAAGCCACAGTCATTACATCGTGTTGCTGCATCCTGGTGCTTCAAGCACCCCTCGAGTGTCAAACTCCTGATAAAGAATAACAATAGTGGTTAGTTGAATTGGAAAGCTACTGTGCAAAAGTGTATTTAATTTTATTCTCACAGAGGAGTGTTTTTCATCCCCTGCTTTACAGATGAGGAAACTGAGGGTCAGAAGGGGTGGAATGGAGGAGTTGAGAGGACACAGATGGTGGGTTCAGGAACACCTAGGTGACAGCATGGTCGCTAATTTGCCAATCTGCCTTGGACAATGACTGCATGGAGGCTTGTCTGTAGAACAAGGAAAACAATGGCTACCTCTCAGGGTTCTGATGACAATACAATGAGCCGTGTCTTTGGAGGTCTAGCACAGAGTCTGACGCTTAGTAGGCACTCAGCAGGTGTTTACTGTTGCCTCTCCTCTTGGCCCCTGAGAGTTCTTTCCTGAGCCCAGGAACCTGGACAAAGAGGAAACACGTTGACATGATTTCTGGTCAGAACTGTCAGAGCCATGCCGTTCCGCTGTCACCTCTTTGTTTCATTGTCTCTAATGGGAAAGAACGGGAAAGCTGGCATTCGCCACCCTTGAAGGAATTTTTCTCACGACGGCAAATGTATGTCCCCTGCCCCACCCCTTTGATGTTAGATCATTGTGAACGTGACAAGGGAGAGCCTTATCGAGAAGCAATTATCCTGGGCAAATGAATCCCACACAGATTCAAAGGGAAAGGTCACAATGAGAACAGAGACGTGCATTATTAGGGAATTAAAGTGGAAATCAAATAAGGATTAGGAGCCCCGAGTCTCAAATATTTAATTGTCATAATTGCCTAATTAAACATGGTTTTTCAAGCACTCCTCCCCCTCGCCCACGAGTGCTAGAAAGGCTCCATTGCCAGGAAGACAATTGCAGCACTTACACTTATCATAACTTGAAGGCTGACCCCTGGCAAACCTCTTCGCTGAAAGAAAAGTGATGCTGTCTCTCCATTCAGGCCTTCTTTTAGCAAATACAGAGCAAGTGTCTGCTACTGTACTCTGTTTCCTAGGCAGTCTTGGGGGCTGCACCCTGGAGGTGAATGAGTGGGGAGGTCTCCAGAGCCAAGCTGAACTTTTATTGCCCAAAAGGCTGCTCCTCACTTTCCAGACCGAGAGGGACCAGAGCCAGAAGCCTGTATGTAAAGTGGGCCTGTGGCCAAGAGGTAGGTCAGATTGGAGGGAACAGGAGGGGCACAGAGATGAATCACACAGCATAGAATGCCGTAAGAATGGAAGAGGTAATGGAGGAGGAGGGAGGCGGACCTGAACTCAATGCAGGTGTCCTCAAGGACACTTGATGTTTGTTCAGAGTCATCTGTCTTCCCATGCTGGGCTGACAGCCTGTGGAGGGCAAGAATTGTGTCCACCAGATTTGCTGTTTCCCCAATGCCTAGCGCATAGTAGGAGCTTTTTAAAAATGTGTTGCTTAATTGCCTTGTATTGAAACAATAGTCTTTTGAGGCAGACCTTAGGGCACCTTAGGAGGACATGGGCCTTGAAGAAGTAGAGACAAGATGGACACCTTCTATGCCAGGCACATAGTAGATGCTCATTAAAAATGCACTGAGTGAATGAATGCATGAATGAATGAATGTCAAGTACTGTCCTGCCGCTGGAATAAAGAGATGATTAATGCATGGCTCTTGCCCTTGAATAGCTCCTGGATAAATGAGGGACACAGATTTGTGACCAGTTAATGAGAACCCAACCTAATCCGAGATGAGTCATACCATTTATCAAGCATGAGAGCTGGCATCTCATTAATCTAGGTTCTGCTGCCAGGATCATTTTTGTGGGTTTAGAGACTTTATCTCCTTAACTTGAGCGTAAGCTTTTTGAGAACAGAAAGCTGTATAGTAGCAGACTATCACTTTGTATTTGCTGAATGAAGGCACAAAGCAAAAAAACAATGGCGTATTCCATCAGTGGGAGGGTTTGCCTGGGGTTGTTTTCATATTATGGTAAGTGCTGCAATTGTCTTACCAAATAGTCCTATCCATTACATTCAAGTTGGCCTCCTGGCTTAACACATACTTTTTCTCTGACATCCCAGACACCTCTAAACACTCAGTTGGAATGCTCTCAGTGAATCTACTGCAAACCCTTTGCCAGGTACGAAGGAGAGAAACAAGAAGTGTATGACTCACTCTCAGCTTATACTCTACTGGAGGGGCTAATGCCTAGACCTACCAAAATGATCTCACGCAGGAGGAGAAAATGAGATGCCAGGTCTCTTGTTTGTTAAAATCGTAATCTCCCCATCCCCATGAGCTTTTGCCTGCCTGGCCGTTTTTATTCTTAAGTCCCGCTGCCCTGCTAAGTGAGTTGGTTAGGCTAAAAATATTGATGTATTGGGATGGCCCTACACTCCCATTACTCTGGATTACAAATAAAAAGTATTGGGCCTAGGACTGTCTCAAAGAACCCTAGGGCAGTATGAGCGACAAGCCACATGAGATGTGTGTGTAATCGATGCCGTAAGATATCAGAGGTGGGTCAGGGAATGATTCACTAGGGAGGTGGTATTTGAACTGTGTCTTGAAGACGGGATAGAATTCTATATGGAGAAAGTGTGAGCACATAGAGAAAAAGTGAGAGATTATGCTGGGATTTGACACGTCTACCTTATTTTAGTTTATCCTCACAGCAATCTCATGAGGTCAATGCTGCTGCTATCTCCCTTTTGCATTTGAGAAAACTGAGGTTGAGCCAGGGTTGAACACTTTGCCCACAGGCACCCTGTCCCGAAGTGGCCAAGCCTCGCTGGGAAGCAGGTTGTGTGACTTTGAAGCCCACTCTCTCCCCGCCTCGTTCCACACAGAGGAGCTGGGACGACAGAATTGGAAAGTAGGCTTGAATTCACTGGAATGAACGAGCCAGGGCATTTATAGAAATAGGACTGGGACTCTTTTCTAATTGACTAGCCCTTGCATTTGCTTTTATTTGACTGAGTTGTGTAGTTATTTTTGCCTTCACTTTGAAAGTGAAATCTGCAGGTAGAGGAAGCAGTCAAATGACTGACAACTCTCGTTGCCTTCAAACTCCAGGTCAGCTATTTCCAACTTCCAGCTTCCGGAATAAAACAACAAACAAGCACATTTCTTGGAGGAGATATTAAGAGAACACGGTAGAAAAGCTGGTAGACAGGGATGAAAGAGGAAGGGGCCACAGAAAAATAAATATGATAAACATGACCTTGATTTTCAACATTCAGATCCATCGGTCACAGAGACTTTCTGTGTACTAGAGTGCCTGCAAAAAACTGGAAGTGGGTGGTCTCCAACATTCTCTTAAGTGGTGCTCTCATGGCAAATGTCACAAAGAGTTGTTCCAAGTGTCCCCCAAGAAGGACTCAGAGTGGAAAGAGAAACAATGCTCAAAAGAAGAACCCATGATATTTTTCAGAGTCGATTCAGAGATGCTTAATAATTTACTTCATTGCAGGATCCGACGTAACACTTGAAAGCTTCAATAAATAAGCATAATGGGCTCCCTTTAAAAATGTATTGGTTGGCAATTTATTTACTCACGTATATGCATCTTATGGTATGTGACATGCCGCCCTTTCTCTCTTCAAGGAAAAGTACTCCATGTGAGGCTTTAATTAGTGCTGGCAGCTAAACCAGAAACTCTTTCCTTTCCATACTTGACTTCTCTCATTCTGCACAGTCCTCTATATCTGTCTTTTCATTGCTCCTTTCTTTTTTTCTTTTCTTCGTCTCTCTCCTTTCTCCTTCCTCCCTTCCTTTCTTCTTTCTTTCTTTTCTTTCCTTCTTCCTTCTTCTTTCCTTTCTGATTCCTTCATTCATTCATTCTTCAACAAATGCCAACAAATCTGGTCCCATGAGCTTCCAGTTACATGGATAGGCACATACATGAAAAGTATGCTATAGTATTACTGGTATTCAAACAATGTGTGTAGGAGGCACACATATTAGGGTCATGCAAAATTCAAGGCGCACACTTGATAGATAAGTGAAAATTAGTATAAACCTTCTGGAAAGCAATTTAAAACTATAACTAAAGCTTTAACAATGGACATGCCCGTTGACCCAGTGATTCCACTTTGGGAAATCTGTCCTCAATGATGGGCAAAAAGTAAATTCCTGAATGTGGAGAAAGCTTTACTCAAAAGATTTTATCATGACATTATTTATTACAAAATTAGAAAACAATCTAAATTGTTTTAAAAAATTGCCCAATCAGGTCAATTTTATAGGAGGTAAGAATTGAAGGAAGGCTCTAGAAATGTTTCCTGGAGAAGTTGACAAGTAGCCAAAGTCTTGGATCAATAAGCAAATAGTCCAAAAACAAAGACAACAAATAATTTTGACTAACTGCTAAGCGGCATGCAATAGACTAGGTGTTTTGACATGCTTGTATTTTGTTTTTCTTTACTGAACACCTACTATGTGGCAGTTTGCTAGATGTTTAATTTGTGCTTTGACATATACAACCTTATTTAAGCCTTTCTCAAATTCTTAAATGTGAGTAAGATCCATATACACATCCTTATTATTATTTTTTATAAGATGAAGTCTTACTCTGTCATCTAGGCTGGAATGCAGTGGCTCGCTGCAGTCTCAAACTCCCAGACTCTTGTGATCCTCCTGCCTCAGTCTCCTGAAGAACTGAGACTACAGGCACACACCACTGCGCTTGGCTTCTCCGTATTTTAAATGTCATGAAAATGAAGCCCAGACAAGAGAAGTGACTTGCCCAAGGCCAAACAAGTCAGTCTTGGAACTTACGCATGGGTCTCCATCTCGAGAGTCTGGTGCCTGCTCCGGGCTGCCTTGGCTAACTGATGGCACCTAGAGGAAGTAGGCAAAACTCATAACCATGCACACACGTGGAAACGGAGAAGATGCTTATTCCTAAGCCATTGTGTTAGCTTGTTGGGAGACGTTCCACATCATCAGACAGCAGTGCCCCTCTTTGGAAAGCCCAAATTAAGACAGTCGTTACTTAAGTAATGAAATCGTGGCAATGGTTGCCTCCTGTGGTTAGTCTAAAAGGCTGGTTAGGACTACAACGTACCTGTAATTTTTTTTTTTTTTTTTGAGTTGGAGTCTCACTCCGTTGCCCAGGCTGGAGCACAGTAGCACGCTCACGGCCACTGTAGCCTCGACCTTCTGGGCTCCGGTGATCCTTCTGCCTCAGCCTGGTCTGGAACCCCTGGGCTCAGACAGTCCTCTCACCTCGACTTCCCAAAGTGCTGGGGTGACAGGCTGAGCCACCGCACTTGGCCCGTACCTGTAACCTTAACTGAATTAGATGTGTTGGCAGTTTGCACCACAACCAGTAGGCTCAGTCCAGCTGAAGGAGAATCACATTTAGAACAATATCCCTGGCTCTGGATGCCATGTGGCCAATCAGATACTGTCACCCAAGAGAAATGGCTGCAATGATGTATATCTACCACGTGGGAGCCTCCAAAACCGGTCTACAGACACACTGACTTTCACAATAAGCATATAAAGTAGATCAAGCTGGCCTTTGTAGCCTCCCTTGACAGATGAGGACACTGACATCTGGGGAATGGGAATGTGATGGCACGTGTGTAAATGGGCACATCCATGTTGGAAGGTGCCATGTTTGAGTGTGTCCCCCAGAGGTCATATGTTGGAAACTGAATCCCCAAGGCAACAATGTTGGGAGGTGAGACTTTTGAAAGATGATTAGGTCACAGAGGCTCTGCCTTCATGAATGCATTAATGCTGTTATCAAGGAAGTGGGTTAGTTATCTTGAAAATGGTTCGTTATCATGGAAGTGGGTTAGTTATTGAGGGAATGGGTTCGTTCCTCACGAGGGCAGGTTCCTGATAAAATGATGTGCTCAGACTTCTTCCTCCCTGTCTCCTTCTCTTTCACACACACACACACACGGGCTGTTTCTTATAAATCTCCTAGTCTCAGACATTCTCTTATTACAGCACAAAATGGACTAAGACAGAAGGTAGTTTGAGTGCACATATACAACTTAAAAATATGCACACTCTTCGGCTCCAGTAAGCCCACTTTGGAGAAAACATCCTAAGAAGAGAATCCACAAATATGCAAACAGCCATGTGCCCAAAGACATTTACAGCAATATTATTTCAAATAACAATAACTGGAAACTACCAGCAAGTCCAGGACTAGGGCAAAGCCTAAGGAAATAATGGCACACTCACTCCATAGAGTCACAGAGCAAATAAAACGGTCTTTTAGCAAAAGGTTTTTAATAAAATGAGGACACGATAGCCTAAAATGTCAAATAAAAAATAAATTATGAATTATGTATACACCAGTAGTATGGTCACCACCTTATAAAATTACTGAAAGGAAAAGTCCAAAGTGCCAGTAGTCATTGTTTCGGGCTATGGGATATGGATTTCTCATTAATAGTAAAGACAACAATAATTTTTTTTTTGAGTTGGAGTCTTAGTCTTGTCACCAGGCTAGAGTACAGTAGCACGCTCATGGCCACTGCAGCCTAGGCCTGCTGGGCTTAGGAGGTCCTTCTACTTCAGCCTTCCAAGTAGCCGGAACTACAGACATGCACCACCACACCCGGCTAGTTTTTGTGATTTATTGTAGAGACGAGGTCTCACCGAGTTGCTCAGGCTCGTCTCGAACTCCCGGGCTCAGGCAATCCCCTTGCCTCGGCCTCCCAAGTGCTGGGATGACAGGCTGAGTCACCACGCCTGGCCGATACCAATAATTTCAAAGTAGCACATGGAATAGTTACAACATATCAGGCACTGTTCTATGCTCTTTGCATGTATACATTCATTAGCCATAACACCCCTGTAAGACAAGGACTGCTATTTCAGAGCATGCTGAGGCACAGAGAGGCTAAGTAACTGCCCACAGACACACAGTGAATGTCAGCCAGAGCTGGAGTGCAAACCAAGGCTTCCTGGCCCAGAGTCCTTCTCACCAGCAATGCTCTGCTGTCTCTCTCTCTGACAGCTAACAAGCACAGAATGCTTACAGCGAGCTGTGAACTATATGTTGGTGCTGCCCCCAAAGGAATTCTCTTTTTTTTTTTTTTGAGTCGGAGCTCACTCCGTCATCCAGACTGGAGTGCAGTGGCACACTCACGGCCACTCCAGCAACAACCTATTGGCCTTCGGCGGTCCTTCTGCCTCAGCCTTCCAAGCAGCCAGAACTACAGGTGTGTGCCACCACACCTGGCTTTTTTTAATTTTAATTTTTTTAATTGTACAGATGAGGTCTCACCAAGTTGCCCAGGCTGGTCTCGAATCCACAGGCTCAGGCAATCCACTCGCCTCGGCCTCCCAAAGTGCTGGGATGACAGGCTGAGCCACCGAGCCCGGCCACCTCAAAGGACTTCTTAACCCCCACCCCCACCCCAGGGGGATGGTCTTAGGAGTTTGGGTGTTTGTGAGATAGTTAGGTCTTCCTAATGGGATGAATATCCTTATTAGAAGAGACAGGAGAGAGCTTGCTTTCTCCCTCTGCCTCTCTGCCGTGTGAGCACACAATCAGAAGTTGATCTCCTGGAAAAAGGCCCTCACCAGACAACAGACCGGCCGACCTCCACAATGGTGAGAAATGCATTGTTGTTTAAGCCACCAGAGTATGGCTCCTTGTGACAGCCTGAACTGACCAAGAGACTAGGCTTCCGTTTCTCGCCTACATTATCTCATCGCATTCTTCCATTCACTGTATGAGGAATATACTCTGATTTTTTTCTGCTTTGCAGATAAAGAAGCTGGCATTTAACCAAAGTTGCACAAGACTGATTCAGGCAAGCTGACTCCAGAGTCTTTGTATTTGACTGCTACAATAAACTGCCCCTTTCCTATTATGTATTTCTGTCTTTTCTTAAACTTTCTGCCATGAAGATACTTTTCACTATGATTTCAATGATATGTTACCTAACCATGGCCTGCCAGCTAAGTTCAGCCTGCACCTGCTGCCTACCTTTGCAAATAAAGTTTTATTAACACACACCAATGTCTATTTGTTTCTGTATTATTTAGCCGCTCTAGCTACAAGGGCAGATTGGAGAAGCTGAGTGACAAGACACATGCCTTATGAACCCTAAATAATTTACTCTCTGGCCCTCTATAGAAAAGGTTTGCAGATCTTCAGTTTAACAGATGCCTAAGCTTGTGAGGGTAAGAAGGGAATTAGAATCCTAGTCTTCCAACTATCAATTCTTGGAGGGAGTAGGTGGGACGGGAAAAGAAGAAGCGTGTCTCTACATATATTTGTATGTGTAATACAGTCGTGCCCCAAATCTACTGCTAGCCATCTCTCTGACTGGATCAGAGTAGCAACATCTAGAACAAATGATATAACTAGCACGTTGTTTTCACTTCCAAACTTTCTATCAAAACCTGGGCAATCACAAAAGTGGTAAGAAATGAATCCGAGGTCTCTTGTGACTTGCCAACTTAAAAACCACTTTGAAAGATTTGGGTGTGGCCACAGGATAAAAAATTTGAGCAAACAAGTGAGAATTAAGAATGTTTTTAAAGAGCATTCCAGTCATTTCAGGAGTTTCCCGTCTAAACAGAAATGCAGTAAATGGACAGACACACCCTTTAGAACTAGAAAAAGAAATCTTTCTGCCTCAGGGGTGTTCCAGTTTTGGGGAGAGGAAGGATAATATTTACCACACCCAGAAGTTGAATAAGAGCATCCAGGGGGCTAAAGAACAGACAATATAGCCTTGGGACAGTCAAAGGGAGATACAATGACTGAAAAACTGGAGTCAAATAAGGTTTTGCGCTAGATTGGTGTCTGCATCCTTGGACTGGGGATATCCTTAAAACCACATGAAAAAGTTTAAGAAGATCTACAGGGCAGAGAGAGGGAGAGGGAGAGGGAGAGGGAGAGACACAAAGAGATAGACAGAGAGGGAGAGAGAGAGAGAGAGATGCTATATTGTGTTCATGCATTTTGTCACAACACATATTGGTGCCATCTCTAATTTACAGGTGAGAAAACTGAGGCTCAGAGATATCAAAGAACTTGCTCAGGGCTACACCCCTAATAATGACAATAAGGAAGACGTGCCAGGTGCTGCCTAGTATAGAGGTTTAGAGGACAGACTCTGAAATCAAGACCTCAGGTTTGTATCCCTAACAATTGTGCCCACATCGTGAAGTAAAAAAATTGAGTTAATTTGTACAGTGCTTAGAACACTGCCTGGCACGTAGTGATACAATACAGGTGTTTAAGTTAAAATTGCAGTCTGTGCAGGCATTGACGGATACTGCGTCCCACAGCAGCTGATGGAAGAATGTGGTCTGGTTTGCTAGGCAGCTAGAGGGGTGCAGCTGGCCAGGAGGCCCCTGACTCAGAGTTTGATACCTCCCCCAGGCCCCCAGTCACACAATTGTACTCTTGTTTTTGTTTTTTTTGATTGAGGTCTCGCCATGTCCAGGCTGGCATCGAACTTCTGGGCTCAGGCAATCCTCTCACCTTGGCTTCCCCAAGTGCTGGAATTTCAGAGGTGAGCCACTGTGCCCAGCCTGTACTCACAATGAATAGAGATTTTATTACCATCTAAGCCACTATACTTTTCCTCTGTGTTACTGTTGTGAGATCTTTTACAACAAAAAGTAGGTACAGACCAATCTCCCTCCACCCCCAAATCAGAAGCTCAGTCAGATGGGTTGTGCTTTGGGTTTTCAGAAGCTGCCAGTGGGTTCCAGTGTGTTATGTTACAGTATCAATGGTTTTTTTATTATATTGTTTTTTCTGGTTTTTTTCATATTATATATTTAAAAGGCAGTATCTTTTGTACTGTGAATTTTCAGACGAGGCATAGTGCAATTTTTTAACTTCTTGGTGTGTATTGTGCTTCTTGTGATGAAGTAAGCATTTTCTTTACAAAACAAACAAACAAAAAAGATGTACTAGATGGTATCCTACATATTCATTATTGACATAATCCTAACAACAACCTTATAAGTTCTCCCCATTTTATAAGTGAGGGGGGGGGGGGGGGGGGGGGGGGGGGGGGGGGGGGGGGGGGGGGGGGGGGGGGGGGGGGGGGGGGGGGGGGGGGGGGGGGGGGG
>CAUYQG010210498.1:0-14019 GCA_963574415.1 Tarsius wallacei
TTCTCACTCATAAGCGAAACTAGAACAATTATAATACTATAAGAAAGCATTTGGCAGTCATGGGAAACTGTCAGGGGAGGGGGGGTGGGATTGGCAGTTGAGGGAAACTGCTAGGGGAGGGAGGGGCATACCTCATCAACAAGGGTACCTGCATAATCAATGTTTGTATACCTAACCCTGAATTGTACCCCACATCTTTATAATTAAAAAAATTAAAAACAAAAACAAAAAACAAAATTAGGACCTTAATTATTTTATTTATAGTAAGAAATCACAACAAATCACTAATTTTAAAAAGCTGGAAAATACCATAGACATGACTATAAAAAAATAAAATAGTATTTCTATTAATTGGCTGCCTGGCACATCTCTATAATACTAATTTCCCTGTATTTGGCTGCATATTCTTGATTGCCTTTTCACTTGACAATAATTTTATAATAATATTTACAAAGATAAAATTTATTATTTCTTTTTGTGTGGCTGATCAAAATGTATATGTATTGCTTATAGTTTAGAAAGTTTCGTTTAGCTTCACAACCCATTATTAGTAGTCTTATGCAAACATTTAATATGTTGTCAAATCTGGCAAAACCCCTATCCTATGACCTTGTATACAGCTGTAAGATTCAGCAGAATTCTCCAGAGACCAGCTCCTCGCTCCATATCTTTGCACCTTTCCACCCAAATTTGCAAAAGCTTGTACTTCTAACGCCTAATGCTATTGACACATTCACGGTACAGCAGGATTTCAGGCTCTTCTGTGACGTGACCCTGGTTGGTCAGAGGATGGCTGATAGGAATATTCCTGAAGGTAGTTCATAATTATAATGAAATGGCTACCGGTCACGTAACCATATGGAAAAGAAGCTGAAAACCACAAAAACAGCCCAGTAAACCCAAACTACAGCGAAATATATCTTGATTTTTCAAATTTTATAAAAACTATACCCGTGTGAACCCATTGCCAGGGATTCTGCAGGACTTTGTGAGGACCCCGGCAAGTGAGAAGCCCTTAATCTTAAGCTTCAGCATCGTCATGGTAAATCTACATCTACCTAAAACCTTCCTAATTTCAAAAACGGCTCTGAGAAATTAAAACAGCCAAAATCTAACCCAGTACGTTTGTTGTATCAAAAAAAAAAAAAAAAAAAAGAGGAGGAAGAAAAAGCAGTGCAGGAAGAGGCAGAGTCAAAGCACAGACATAGGGTGTAAATTATTTTGAAATTATCTATTGATTTCAGTCACTTCTATCCCATTTCTACTCACCACAAACAAAAGCTAGTTGTAAAACCCTCTTGCCTATTAAATTAGGTAAGGGTAAAAGCTGTCATTCACTATTTGAAGATTGAGTTGACCCTGTTCTGAAATTAATGAGGATGTAGTCTCCATTTGGTAATTTAATAATAGTCACTAAAGTTACACCCCCTCCATTCTGATGCAAGACAGGGTTTAAAAATAAAGTATCGGTCTGGTTAAGAAAATGTTGGGGATTTTTGTTGTTTGTTTTGAATTTTTTGTCATTATGGAAATTTTAAAAACAGTAAATATTGTAGTAATTCCTAAATTGAATCTATATCATAACCCAATCATAGACTAAATTACATTTTTAAGGAAACTTTTTTTTTCAAACAAAGTTTATTAGGGGGAAACTTTTTTAATTAATGAAGAAAGTCCTATATTCTTTATCTATTCATTCAACAAACGTGTGTTAATACTTACTTTGTGGCTGGCACCATGCCAGGTAGAAGCATGCATACAATTTGTGACTCTGACAGTCTTTCCCCCTTTCCCCAGTTCTCTATCATGTTGTTTCTTGCCTGTCTGTAAGTTCTGAGTCCACTGGTGGGACATACACACACACACACACACACACACACACACGCACACACACGCACATACATGCACACACACACACACACAGATGTTTCCTGCTGCCATGTGACTTCCCTCCAGGGAATCATAATGGACACCAAGTGCTGCAACCTGGAGTCAAAACACCTGGCTTCAAACATCTTCGCTGCTTTCTACTGCCTGCACAAATCAGGATGGTGATCATCGAGACGTTTTACTTGCATTCTCCCTAAAATGCATGTAATTTAGGCTAGTATATCAACTTTTTGAATCAGAAGTTTAAATAGGTAAAATATCTGTAATTTTTGGTACATTATAAATTTTGATATTTTAAAATAATATTGCTATATCACCCTTTTAAATGTGTCCAGTGAGTCTAAATACCACAGTGACGCATACTTGCTGTCACACATTTTAAAAAATATATGAACGAGATCTTTCTTAACAGTAATTTTATCTCATTTCGTTTTCTCCTTGAGCTTATTTCCCACTATGCGCGCGCGCACACACACACACGCACACACACACACACACACTATGATAGTGTAATTTTTTCTATCTTGAAAAGATCATCTTATCCCACTTCTCCTCAACACAAATATTTATACAAATTTAAAACTAAGCTTAGGCTTTTAAGTATCAAAAAACTTCTTCTAGATTGTGCCGTAATTATAATTATCATTGGTCCACAATTAAATGGAGGAATAAATATGCTAAAACTCTAATACTCAGCAAGCAAAAATTCATGAAAGTTTATTGGTTAATGAGGTGAGTTTTTTGTTGTTGTTTTCTGAGTTGTTTTGCAATTAATTCATGTGTCCAGGGTTGAGTATTATTTGTCACTAGAATGAGACTAATTTCAGTCTCACGTCTAGTCCTGTTTTTCATTTTTATAGATAAAAATTCTGACAAAACACAATACGTGGAATGAAATAAATTTTCTATAGCAATATCACCCCTTTCTTTTTATTGTCTCCAAAGTAAATGCCAAAATTCATATAGTGACTTATCATTTAAAACTTTTTTTAATATTCTCTCAACTGACACCTTAGTTATTTCCTTCTTTGATTTTGTTGAAAGCCAAGAACTAGAGAGGATCTGGCCAGCAAAGTGATTTGTTATCCAGTCATGCAAGTGATTTACTTTCTCAGTTTCTGGGAAATATACCAAAGAGGTTTTACCAAGTCTTATTAAATGACTCTTTGTCTTTCACATTGCAGCACCCTATTTGACTCCATATCCTCAGGAAGTTTTAAGGAACTCAAAACATTATTACTTTCAGTACACTTTTGGCAATACTAATTTCAATAAATATTTTTTGGTCTCATCACATGGCTTAAACATACTTTCCACAAAACCGAGATGCCGCCATTGAACTTGCTCAGCTCATGGGAAATAGTCTCTAATAACCTCACTGGTGAAGACAATCCTCATTATCTAACGAGTTTACTGATTCCATACTTACTTTCTGCCAAAAAGTCTCACTTTAGTTATCAATTCAGATAAATTTATTCATGTGCGTCCCTATGACAATCGGCTGACTTCTGAATTGTATTTCTAAGATAAATAGGCACACTATGGCACTTTGACATGCTTCTTTATAATGGCTTTCTTTTTGCTTTATGTCCATGAAACACTCTCTAAAGAACAGTGGATTTTTTACAATAACCGGACGTATAGTAGGCTAAAAAAAATTACAAAGCTTGCCAATGTCAAGGGATAGTGGGGATGCAGGAATCCTTGAGCCCTGATGATGCAAGAAAAAGGTGAGTATGGCCATTCCAAATGAAATCTGGTACAACTTAGTCAGATTTCATAGACATTTGCCTGGTGACTTGGACTTTCCACTCTTGGATCTACGTCCCAAAGACATTGTCACCTATATTGGAACACATGGAAGAATATTAATCAGTGCTGTGAGTGGGAAGGAGTTGGAGACTGTTAAATTACCTGCCACTGGGAGAGTAGTAGATATTCATTAGAGGGTCACCACCCAATGAGTGAATCTTAAAATCACTGTGTTTGTGAAAAAAAGTAAGAGGTAGAATAGATATACTTCACAATGTATTTATGTAAATTGAAAATACCTGTGCAGTAGGCAATACATATTCTACAGAAAGCACACCCAAGGTGATAGACTTTAAACACATCAGAATTATTATTGCTGGGTGGGCACAATGGCTCACACCCTTAATCCCAGCACTCTGGGAGGCAGAGGTGGCAGGATTGTTTGAGCCCAGGAGTGCGAGACCAGCCTGGCAACACAGTGAGACCTCGTTCTACAAACAATAAAAAACATTAGCCAGACATGATGGCACACTCGTGTAGTTCCAGCTATTCAGAGGCTAAGATGGTGGAAGGATCACCTGAAACCAGAAGGTCAAACTGCGATAAGCAGTGGCTATGCCACTGCATTCCAGCCTGAGCAACAGAGTGAGACACCTACTCAAAATACGCGCGCGCACACACACACACACACACACACAGTGCCAAAAAAATGTATACACATTTTAAGAGAGGAAAAAACGTATTAAAATTCTAATACTCAATATTTACTGATAACAAAAAGATGATACAAGTCACGTTTGACTTCTGCAATTATAAGAAGTGCTCGGAGTGGTTACCATCAGAGTCCAGACACTCCTGATTGTGGTGAACTACCACTTGTTGCTAGGCGAGACCTCCCGGATCTTCCCTTGTGCACATCACACACAGTACCATGCATCTCAAACTTGTCACGGATGCGAGCAATTGTTAGGCATGCTGGAGGTTCTGTTGCATTGTTGTTGTGCTTCCACAACATTCTCGAATTTCAAACACTACTTCTTTTTTTTTTTTTGAGTTGGAGTCTCACTCTGTCGCCCAGACTGGAGCGCAGTGCCTGCTCCCGCCCCCGCAGCCTCGACCCGCTGGGCTCCGGCGATCCTTCCGCCTCAGCCTTCCGAGTAGCCGGAACTACAGGCGCGCGCTACCACGCCGGCTGATTTTTTGGTTTATTGTAGAGATGAGGACTCGCCAAGTTGCCCGGGCGGGTCTCGAACCGCGGGCTCAGGCGATCCACTCCCCTCGGCCTCCCAAAGGCACGGGATTACAGGCTGAGCCACCGAGCCCGGCTCAAACACTACTTCTAAATGGTCTCGTGCTCCTCAAACGGCAACTGTGCTTCTGCCGTTTTCTTTGATTGCCCTGCCTGTCGCATGGTGACGCTAGTATTCATTTGATAAACGCCATCTTTCGAGCGAATGTCATACTACACATTTCTGCTGTAATTCAATTCAACTTTGAAAAGTAATACATAAGCCGGGCTCGGCGGCTCAGCCTGTAATCCCGCGCTTTGGGAGGCTGAGGTGAGTGGACCGCCTGAGCCCGAGGGTTCGAGACCCGCCTGGGCAACTTGGCAAGACCTCATCTCTACAATAAATCAAAAATCAGCCGGGCGTGGTAGCGCGTGCCTGTAGTTCCAGCTACTTGGAAGGCTGAGGCGGAAGGATCGCTGGAGCCCAGCAAGTCGAGGCTGCGGTGGCTGGGAGCGGTCCCTGCACTCCAGTCTGGGTGACAGAGTGAGACTGCAACTCAAAAAAAAAAAAAAAAGAAAAGTAATACATAGATAACGTCTCTTAAAATATGTATAAAGAAACTTTAACATTACTTTCACAGAACAAGAAGAAAAAAGTACAAGGATAATATTAATAAGCTTGATTTAATGACTATTTTTCATTTTTTAACTCAACAAAGCCTAAATGTGTTTTTACTCATAACCAGAAAATATTAAATGTGAATTAGGCCACAAAGTTTTAACAAATTCCAAAAGGCATAAATCATACTAGACACATCGTCTGATCATAACATAATAAAATTAGAAATTCACAGCAAAAAAGAACTAAAAAAACCCACTCATAAATTTTATTTTATTTTTTATTTTAAAGATGTGTGGTTAAATTCAGTGTTAGGTATCCAAATGTTCATTATGCAGGTACCCTTGTTGATGAGGTGTGCCTGCCTTCGCTCCCCAGGCAGATTCCTACTACTGCCAATCCTGCTTCCTTGCTCCCCTTCCGGCAATTTCCTGCTACTGTCAATCCTTTTCTTATAGTATTACGATAATTGTTCAAGGTCTGCTTATGAGTGAGAATATATGATACTCAGTTCTTTGTTTCTGTGAAATATCACGCAGTACCATAGACTCTAAGTCCACCCACGTTGCTGTGAAGTTCATGATTTTGTTCTTCTTTATGGCTGTGTAATATTTCATCATATATATGTACCACATTTTTTTAACCCAGTCCTCTTTTGATGGGCAGCACAGTTGGTTCCATATTCTTGCTACTGTGAACACTGTTACAAAAAACATAAGTGTGCAGGTATCTTTTTAATAGAGCGATTTGAGTTCTTCTGGGTATATTCCCAGTGAGGGGATTGCAGGGTCATATGGAAGGTCAATTTTTAGATCTTTTAGGAATTGCCACACTGTTTTCCACAGAGGCTATCCTCATTTACACTCTCCACACATACATTTTAAAACAACTGTGTAAGTGATTTTGCATTAAAGAGAAAATAAACAGTATGATTACAAACTATTTAGGTATACCAAAAATGAGATAATTTAAATTTAAAGTGCTATAATACATTAAATTAGTAGTCTTTAATACTCATTAGAACACAATAAATCTTAAAATAAAATATGTCAATTCATGAAGCCATAAAATTTATTTAATATAAGGAAAAAAATTAACAAATATAAAAGGAAAGAATGCTATTTTTAGAAAAGGAACATATTTTACTATAACAAAAATGCAAACATTTCCCGAAGACATTTAACCAAAATGTCTTTCCAGGCCAAAAAATGCCATGTTCACCATTTAGGTTTTTATAGCTCATATTTGCAAACCACAAGCCAGGAGCAGTTTGCGGGCTGGGAGAAGTTGCTGTTTGGAATTCTATCTTTCCCTTGCTAACACACCACCACCACCATAGCCAGAACCACCACCCTCCTCCAGGAGGCCATATTCCTATTCAGTCTTGCTCAGCTTAGCGGTAAGATTGAGAAGCCCTGGTGTACTCACCCCTTCAAACACTGCTAGCTTCAGTTTTACCAAGGTTGACTCTCCCACTTTAGCCTTAAGTCTTTAAAGCCTGTATTGGTTGTCCATTGCTTGCTAACAAATTATCACAAGCTCAGTGACTTAGCAGTGCATTATTTATCACAATTCCATTCATCATCTGTTCATTGCCACCTAACACAAATTTGCTCCTGCTTTATGATTCTTCTGCTCACTTCACCTGGTCCACTCATGCATTCGAGCTGCCTTCAGCTGAAGGGTGAGATGGGCTTGAAGGTGTCAGTTGTCCTCACTCATGAACAACAATTAATGTCTGTTGTCGACTGGGGCAACTTGATTTTCCTCCACATAGCCGCTCATCATCCCAGAGACTAGAGTTACTTTTACATGGCAGTCCTGGACAGCGTTCCAAGAAGGACAAAGGCAGATGCTGCAAGGCCTCTTGAAATTTAGGCTCTTTTGCTAGAAAAACTGGTTGGCCACGTGCAGAAGAAACAGGACCCTCTACTTATCACCATATTCAAAAATCAACTCTAAATGGATCAAAGACCTAAACAAAAAACGTCAAACTATAAGAATCTTAGAAGAAAATGCAAGAGACACCCTTATACACATTATAATAGGCAACAAATTCTTGATCATAACCCCAAAGCATATGCCATAAAAGATAAGATAGAAAAATGGGACCTCATTAAATGGAAAAGTTTTGTAAAGCAAAAGAAATCAAGAGAGTGGGTAGACAGCCCACAGAATGGGAGAAAAATGTTTCCTAACTGTATATCTCACAAAGGCCTAACATCCAGGATCTTTAAGAACTCAAAAAAGCTAAAAGGAGAAAAGAACTAACGACCCTATTTAAAAATGGGCCTGAATAGATACTTCTCAAAAGAAGGCAAGCGAACAGCCAACAGATACATGAAAAATTGCTCAGCCTCACTAATCATCAGAGAAATGCAAATCAAACCACAGTGAGGTACTACCTAATTCCAGTAAGGATGACCATCATTAATAAATCAAAAACAACAGATGCAGGCAAGGATGTGGAGAAAAGGGAATGTTTCTACACTGTTGGTGGGAGTGCAAACCAGTTCATCCTCTTTGGAAAGCAGTGTGGTGATTTTTTAAAGTACAGAAACTGACCTTCCATATGACCTAGCAATCCCCCTTCTGAGAATATACACAGAGGAACTCAAGTAATTCTACAAAAAAAGCACTTGCACACACATGTTTATTGCAGCACTATTCATAATAGCAAAAAACATGGGACCAATTCCTCTGCCCATCAAAAGTGGACTGGATAAATAAAATGTGGTTCTTATACACAATAGAGTATTTCACAATCTTAAAGAAGGACACAATTATGGACTCTGCAGCACCTTGAATGGATTCAGAGTCTATCATACTCAGTGATCTATCACAGAAACAGCTGGATACCACATGTTCTCACTCATTTGTGGTTCCTGAACATTTATCACAATTCTACAAGAGAGGGATCAGCAGTAGCAGACACTGCCAGGGGAGGGGGTGGGACACATAATACAACTCAGGGTACCTGATCCCAAACCAGGGGAAGTGAGGACAGTTGGAGGCCCAAACTTCACCTGCGCATAGACTACGTATGTACCTATTCCTGACTTGTACCCCACATCTTCACAATGAGGTGAAAAGAAAAACAAATTTAGTCTCTGGAATTAGCAAATGTCACTTAAGCCACATTCTACTGGTAGAAGTAAAACACCAGGGCTAGCCCAGGTAGAAGGTACAGGGTTATAGTTTTAATATCTTATTAGAAAGGGCTGGAAAAGAGTGTGGCTATGTTTTTTGGGTTTTTTGTTTGTTTGTTTTGTTTAAGTTTTTTCTTTTTTTTGAGTTGGAGTCTCACTCTGTCACCCAGACTGGAGTGCAGTGGCTGTTCCCAGCCACTGCAGCCTCGACCTGCTGGGCTCTGGCGATCCTTCCGCCTCAGCCTTCCAAGTAGCTGGAACTACAGACGCGCGCTGCCACGCCCGGCTAATTTTTGATTTATTGTAGAGATGAGGACTCACCAAGTTGCCCAGGTGGGTCTCAAACCCACAGGCTCAGACAATCCACTCACCTCGGCCTCCCAAAGCACGGGATTACAGGCTGAGCCACCGCCATGTGCAGTCTTAAACTCCCTGGGCAACACTTTATGTTCTGTCTGTCCCTGTCTCAGCAATAGTAATGACTTGTACGAAAGATGGCAGTATCATAACATGGAAGAAGCACGGGTTCCTGAGATTTTTTTTTTAAGGAAACCCATCTGATTTTTATTGAACTTTTATGTAAATGAGAAATAATCTTTCATTGCATTAAACCACTGAGATTTAAACACACCATAATCTAACATACCCTAACTAATACAGCATTTTAACTCAAAGAAGGAATTCAAAAAACGAATGTAGGACAAGACAAAAAGCTGGTAGTAGAGATTATTTTGATGTGTTTTTTTGAGGATTGGGAAGAAAGGTTTCTTCATTTTAGACCATGTTAACTTCCTCCTGCTACTCACTAGTATGCCTTCTCTATGATGCCATTAGTCTCTAAGGCTCTGTTGGTTTTGAAGAAAACATCAATGAAAAGACTTTGTACTGTGGCAGAGATTCACTTGCACGGTAGATACATTGCTTATAATTCATTTCAAAATTTGACTACTGCTATCCGTAGAGAAGAGATTGTGCCAGGAGCATATACAAACATCTGGGGAGGTGAGTTCAGGACTAGCTTAGAAAAACACTACCTTTGATGGCAGTGTCAAAAATTCGTTTTCTTTCACTGTCACACTCGTTACTGCTCATCCCATTCTTGTAATGGTGCTTCTCTATTGGCACTACACTTGTGGGATTTCACCCCTGAAAGACCTTGCCAGCTTCTCAAGATGCTAGTTTCTCCTTTGGTTCATAGTTGAGGCAGCTCAGCCTTATGATAAAGTATCAAGTGTGTTACTGGGAAATTGTTGTTTGTTTTCTGAAGTAAATACTCCTCCAAGTGTTTCAAAGATGTAAACCTGTGCCTTTTCACATCTGGCAACAATGTTGATGATGAGAAAAACCTTCCCAGACAAGGCTGATCTATCCAAGATTTATTTATTTTTCCATAATCCCTCTGTTTATGTGTTCTCACATGACTAATGAGGCCAATCTGGAAATGGCAGATTTTGCTGCAATTTAGATAGAAGGTTTTAGTATATGTGAGTAAAGAAAGTAATGCTAAAAAGGAGAAAATAAGAAAAGTTTTGTACCACTCTGAGTTTTTCTAAGATAACAAAGATAAGACAACAAGAGGGCATAGAAAGATTTTAGTGTTACCAACCCTACCATGTGATTCTTTTATCTTCCAAATCTCTAAGAACAGTAAGAATCATTACACTAGCACATAAAGGGTTTCTTCAGCCCAAACACTTGAGAAAGTCTAAATGTAGGCTCTAGTCATTGCTTTAGAAAGCATGTATAAGCAATACTGAATGAACTGTTGCTGATTTTTTTTAAGTGCCCTTATTCTAAATCTGAACTTTTCTTAGAACCTAAGTGAAACAAAATATCTCTGATCAATTTTAAATATAAACAGATGACCACTTGTTATGTCTTTGTATAGGTGACACATTTCTGAACCTCCTAGTCTAATCCAGTTGTCTAAATATTAGAATTGTCTCTCTTAGACAGGAACCACTTGAAGTCTTGGTACATTTTTCATTTATTGCATACAGTCTAGAACTATAAAAACACATTTTTTTCATTCATTTACTCATGTGTTCTTCTCAACTAGTATTCACTGAATGTATACTTTATGCAAGAGAAAGTACTTGTTGCTATAAAATTCAACATGAGGATACCTATTGGCCCTGTTTTCAAGAAATTTACAGACTTTAAAGATATGTAAACAATCTATCATGCTACAATATGATAAATGTATAGTTCCTTAGAGAACAAATGCATTTTCCACTGCTGGTGACTGTGGTGGTAACAACAAGAAAGAAATATAATGGAAAAGAGAAGAAGGAAGAACCCAAGTATAATAAGTTATCATGAGACACATTATCCAGATATCTGTGCCACACAAGTACAATCAATGGTGATTTGCTAAGCATTTCAGCTGTTGTGAATTAGATGAAACAAAGGTTGTATATGTATTTTAGATGTGGCTATAAGCAGTATAAAGTCTACATATGTTTCAAGACCTTTTGATATAGGGTAGAAACAAGACTAGGAAGAGAAGAGTTATGAGCTGTGAGCCACAGGTTGGTTGTTCATGCTCTATTACAGTGAAACTCCAAGGAATCTAAGAATTTTAGATTTTAACCTGAATACCCAGGTCTTATGAAGGTACGTGTGATGGTTGATTTTAAGTGTTAGCTCGACTGGTCCAAAGAACTCCCAGACAGCCAGTAAAACATTGTGTCTGGGCAGGTCTATGAGGGTGTTTCTGGAAGCAACCAGCATCTGAATCAGTGAACTGAGCAGAGAAGATCCGATGCAAGTGGCCATGATTCAATCCACGGAGGGCCTATATAAAACAGAAAGGCAAGGAAAGGGTGAATTGGCTCTCTTTGCTTGAGCTGAAACATTTATCTTCTCCACCCTTCAGGTGTCAATGCTCCTGGTTCTTGGGTTTTTGAACTCAAACTGCAAATTGCATTGGTTCTCAGGTCCTGGGCTTAAACTGGAACCACGCCACAGGCCTTCCTGGGTCTCCAGCTGACAGACAGCAGAACATGGGTGTTCTCAGCCTCCTTAATCAGATGGGCCAACTCCTTACAAGAAATCTCTTTCTAGAAGACTGGCTAAAAAAAAATGTGGCACATATACATGATGGATTATTACACAGCCATAAAGAAAGGACAAAATTGGCTGGGCTTGGTGGCTCAGCCTGTAATCCCACGCTTTGGGAGGCCGAGGTGAGTGGATTGCCTTAACCCGCGGGTTCGAGACCCACCTGGGCAACTTGGTGAGACCTCATCTCTACAATAAATCAAAAAAATTAGCCGGGTGTGGTAGTGCGCGCCTGTAGTTCCAGTTACTTGGAAGGCTGAGGCGGAAGGATCGCTGGAGCACAGCAGGTTGAGGCTGCGGTGGCCGGGAGTGGCCACTGCACTCCAGTCTGGGTGTCAGAGTGAGACTCCAACTCAAAAAAAAAAATGTTTCAGAGATACCTCAGCTCATTGTGTCAAAACCGCCTTGATGACCTTCTCCTCCCCATAACTACCGAGCTTTCCATTTCCCCACCTCAGAGATGGCGCCCTACAAGTCCAATTCCAAGGTCACAGAGCTCATTCTTGATGGCTCCCTTTCTCCATCAAATGCCTCCCCAAGTCTTGTCGATTTTATTTCCTTGACGTCTTTCAAAAGAACCCACGCCACTTTCCATCGTTACTATCCTGGTCGAAGTCACTTACCAACAATGTCACGACGCCCTACTTGTGTCCGGCTATCCCTGAAGACCCCCCTAACTCACCCACCCATTTCAAATGCAAATCCGATGATGTCCCACCACATTGTTCCATGTCTCCCCCAGCCCTCCATGCTTCCTGTCATGCTGGACCCCCGAAGATCCCGAGAGAGAAGGCACTGTGTTCTAGAGGCCAAATACATGACCCAGAGACAATGAACGAGATAAGAGTCTTATTCAGGAGCTTACCTGTAGGGAAGATGGTCCCAGGAACAGACAGCTGGCCTGGAAAAAACACTCTAGATTGTAAAAGGCACATAGGTTAGATGGCATTTTACATAGGGTGGGGCGTGGGGTTAAGCATGAAAAGGGTGGGGTTTCTGGGGTTTCTGGGGTTTCCAGTGTGAGAAGATGCTTAGACACACATTGCTTGTACACAAAATGGCTGTGATTTCTTTTTAAGGCTCGTTCAGCCCCTCCAGCCTCAAGGGACTCCTTGCCCCACAGAGACTTTGTGTGAATGCTGCACCCTCTGCCTACAGGTCACTTTTCCTTCCTGTCTTCTGTTTCACACATGATCATTTTTTCAGATCTCAATTCCCCAGGGAAGCTTTTTCTGACCCCCCAGGCTACATTCCTGTCCTTACTTTTAACGCCTGCCTTGTCGCCTCACAGCAATTATGCTGCTTTGTGATGGCATCTTCATGGACACGAACATCTCCCCAACTAGAGTATAAATCCCAGGAGACGAGGGAACAAGTCAGTCCTACTCACCGTCATCGTATCCCCAGTCCCTGACACAGGGCCTAGCACAAAGTAGCTGCTAGGAAATATTTGTGAGATGACTAAATCAAATCTCTCATCCACATTCTAATACCTCCCGGATATACAGAACCAGCTTGGCCCTCTCTCCTAATTTCAATCTATGGACCCTGGCTTCTGCTGAAAACTTCCTCCCTGGTGACCTACAAAGAGTCCTTCCTCCCCTGGAGTGTTCGTGCCTGGTGAATGTCACCACCTGTGGCTTCAGGCAGAACTCTGGTCGTCTTGAACTCGTCCCTCTCCCTCCATCAACCGCCATGCCTGGGAAACCACAAAGGCTTCTTCTGTCTCCTAAATATCTCCCAGACCCCCTCACGCTTTCCTTCCACAGTATCCCTACTCCAGACTGCTGTCACCTCTTGCTTCTGTTTCTACAGTACCTTTCAGACGAGTCTCCAGGGAAAATCGTGTTCCTCCAAAGGATATTCCACAAAGAATTCTATTTGGAACACAAATTTCATTCTTTTTTTTTTTTTGAGTTGGAGTCTCACTCTGTTGCCCAGGCTGGAGTGCAGGGGCACACTCCCAGCCACTGCAGCCTCGTCCTGCCGGGCTCTGGCGATCCTTCCACCTCAGCCTTCCAAGTAGCCGGAACTACAGGCACGCTACCACGCCTGGCTAATTTTTGATTTATTGTAGAGACGAGGTCTCGTCAAATAGCCCGGGTGGGTCTTGAACCCGCGGGCTCAGACAATCCACTCGCCTCAGCTTCCCAAAGTGCTGGGATTATAGGCTAAGCCACCAAGCCCGGCCAACTTTCAAGAATTTTTACAAGCCATTATTAAAAATTAAATTGTATAAACTTAGAATTCAATAAATTTCTTTTTAAAAAGGTAACAAATGCTCAAAACTGACCACATTTATTTTGCTACATTTTACA
>CAUYQG010210501.1:0-28081 GCA_963574415.1 Tarsius wallacei
CCCGGCTGATTTTTTTGATTTATTGTAGAGATGAGGCCTCGCTTGCCCAGGCGGGTCTCGAACCCGTGGGCTCAGGCATTCCACTCACCTCAGCCTCCCAAAGGTGCGGGATTACAGGCTGAACCACTGAGCACGGCTAGAGACATTATTAACAGTTTATAGAAATCTGGTATAATCTAAAGCTGTGATTGGGTGCATTTTTATAAGGTTTTATATTTAGTATTGATAATACACTAATGCAAAGGTCGATTTTGGTTTTTTCTTTTGAACAGAAATTTTGTGTAGCACTAATAGTGACAAACATTTTTTGCTCACTTTTTGAGTAAACTTTAAAAAATAGATAGAAGAGAGGAAAGACAGATTCTGTCTTACGTAGTCTTTCTTGAGTCTTTTGATTGTTTGGAAAATGAAGAGTCTTCTCTATCAAAGAATAAAGATTTTGCTTTTTAAAATCTTTTTATTATTGCTTTGGATAAATGAATGGTTATTATTTTACAGTGACCTGAAATCCTATTTTGGTCAAGTGTTTTCAATCTTTGAGGTGTTTCATAGTCTTCCAAATCATATTTCAACTTCTCGATTAAGACTGTTTTTGAACCTCTAACTTTGAAATGCTACAGAAGATCCCGGCAGCATTCAAAAGCGAGATAAACAGAATTATTGGACATATCAAATTATGTGGGAATTATTGACAAATAAGAAACAGTGTTTAGCCTTCTTCAAGTTATATTTTAATGAATATGTCTTTAATATATGTTTTAAAATTGTATGGAATTACTAAAATTCTGATATGTCTGGGTATGTGCTATCACTTATAATTATGGTTATATTAAATTATGGTAGGAGACAGAAATAACCAAATTTTCTTGTCAATTTTTTCCTCAACCATGACTATTTTAATTCATTTCCACAGCTAATTGCTTAATTCTTTTTTTTTTTTTTTTTTTTGAGTTGTTGTCTCATTCTGTTGCCCAGACTGGAGTGCAGTGGCCGCTCCTGGCCACTGCAGCCTCGACTTGCTGAGCTCCGGCGATCTTTCTGCCTCAGCCTTCCAAGTAGCTGGAACTACAGGCGCGCACTACCACATCTGGCTAATTTTTTGATTTATTGTGGAGATGAGGTCTTGCCACGTTGCCCAGGCGGGTCTCGAACCCGTGGGTTCAGGCAATCCATGCAGTTTTTAAAAACTTTAGAAGCAAGCAAAACCCCAGAGTATTATATTTTCTAAGCTGTTCATGAAAATGATGGAAAGAACATTGACAAGCACTCTCAAATACAGGTTTCTGATAACTTTAGGAACCTATAACTTGGAATAGGTAAGAATTCCTGAAACTCTAATGAGATTGACTGGTTTAGAAACTGTTAAGCCAAGCAGGACAAAAATTAATTGAATGACAAGAAAATATTTTGCCAGATTTTTATGCAAAATTAGCCAGTACTGAAATTGTTTAGATTTGCAATTTGAATGAACTTTATGGTCCAAATCAAATTGCCTACGATGACCCATGTAATAAACAATGCTGTGTATCTAAATTGGAGAAACAAAATTGGCATTTAAGAGGTGATAAGTCTAATCTTAAGTGTAGACTCATGAAGATCCTGGACAACCACTTGATTCTTCCTAAGTTCCTATAGCATCCATTATTAAAAGTTTTGCATCCCATGACTCATCACAGAAGAGACTAAATGATCCAAATTAAATATATATATGACTATTCCAAATTGCTAAATTAGCTTATGACCAATATTTGGTTTGTCAAACCCACTTTTCTTGGAAGATGATCTAAACATCAGGTACATATCTGCTACTTGATGGGACTTCTAACGTTTACAGAAGGATTTTATTCTATCATTATTCTCAGTGCATGATTTCCGGCTGTATAAAAAGTCTTCTAATGCAGAAAGGCTGATGTTATAACAGTAGCTCAGTTTATTAGGAAATATAGTTAGGAAATATAGTTTTCTTATGAACCATTCCTGGATAAATCTTCAGGGATAGAGGTACTTGTTTCACTGGACAACTTGTATGAAAGTTAAATAAGGTATTACAGATACAGTAGCATTAGGCAGAGCTAACTAAACTGCCTGGATTACCTTGGTCACAGGTATTTCAGATTGATTACAATCAAATCCACCACCAGAGGAAAACATAAGTTGACCCCTTTGAAATAGTCACTGGAATATCTATGTGCCTAATCGTTGAGCTTCATGTATCTTCTGCTACTAAATTCTGATGTGAATATATGTCACAAGGCTTCAAGGAATTATGCCAAAGGGTATTTTGACCAGGCGAAGAAAGCTTTTTATGGTTCACTGATGACAATCAAACTCTCCACAATCTAGGACTTGGAGACTGTCTTCTGAGAAAGATTGCCTTTGCCATCCACACTGTAATCAAACTTCAGGACCTTCTCATGGGTTCAGAATCTCACAACACAGAAGGGCCCCTCCAAATTTTCTGAATTGTACACCCACAGGAGACTCTAAGGTAAAGAAACCCAGGGCAGGCAGTTTCTCCCCAGGAGCAGATGGCATCCTGAGCGTGGACAGTTTTTCCCCAAGATCAAAGATCAAGATTTCTGCTATTGTGATACTTTTATCTCTCAATTTTTTCTTGACTATAGCTCCATGAACAATAGGAATGAAAATGAAGTTTCTCTTGTGTGCACTTATGAGGTTCACTTTTTTTTTTGAGTCACAGTCTTGCTCTATCACCCAGGCTAGAGTGCAGTGTCATGCTCCCGGCCACTGCAGCCTCAACCTTCTGGGCTCAGGCAATCCTTCCACCTCAGCCTTCCAAGTAGCTGGAACTACAGGTGGGTGCCACCACACTTGGCTAATGTTTTTGATGTTTTGAAGAGACAAGGTCTCTCCAAGTTGCTCAGGCATTTCTCAGACCCTTGGATTCAGACAATCCTCTTACCTCCACCTCCCAAAGTGCTGGGATTATAGACATGGGCCACCCTGATGGTTGAGGAACATTTTTATTTGTAGAGAATTTCACAGCAACTTTACATGTGGGCAACTGTATGGCTTGATATATGGAAGACAAAGGGCAAATTTAGGTGAGACATTTGAATGGCATCTTTGTTGCTGCTTAAGCAGTCAAAAACAGAGCATTAGTCCACTCTTCTTAGCCTAAATCATACAGGTCATATTTTTTTTTTGAGTCTGAGTCTCACTCTGTCACTCAGGCTGGAGTGTAGTGGCACACTCGTGGTTACTGCAGACTCTACCTGCTGGGCTCTTGTGATTCTTCCACCCCAGTCTTCCAAGTAGCTGGAACTGCAGTTAGTGTGTGCCACCTGGCTATTTTTTTAATTTATTGTATAGACAAGGTCTCGTCGCGTTGCCCAGGCTGGTCTCGAATCCCTGAGTTCAAGCAATTCTCTTGTCTCCACCTCCCAAAGTGCTGGATTATCAGTGTGAGCCACTGTGACCAGCCCTACATGATATGTTAAAGAGAACAGGAGGCCTGAACTCTTCTAGGTGGGCATCAATTTTTAGTTCTCTTTTTCATGGTTTGGAGTAATGTGACAATGATTAGAGATTCAGTCCTCATAATAGGCTCTGTAGCATGTCACAGTGCAAAGACTATGGTTACCCAACAGTAAATTCTCTTGCAAAAGTTGGGCTAAGTAATAGAATTGCTCTAGCTTATTTATTGGTCAAAAAAAGTATCTGTGCATTTGGTGACACTTCCAATTGCACATGGTTGAATACATCAGGTGTTATAGAGATTCGCTGTTGGGGATTAGCAAACAAACTGCTTGATTTGAAATAGGTAGACTCGTTATCTTGCTCATAATTTTTTGTCTATTTCATTTTTAGTTGGTTTGGTTGAGACAGACCCTGACTAAGGAATAAGCTCCAAACTCTTGATATTATCCTCCTGTTAATCATAATAGAAGCCTTCCTGGTGCACTGTTTTCCTTCCAGAGTTTTAAACATTTGCATACAGTCATCTGTAAAACATCAAATGATCTCTATTCAAATGGAAAGGCAAGAACTCAAAGAAGTGTGTAATCATGAGGACATCATAACCTATGAACTACTGAGACTAGAAATCCAAAATAATGGTAACTGAGAGTGATGCTAAGGCCCTAAGTTTTAGACACACCATTACTTAAATGAGAATCTGACCCAAGGGGAGGGGAATTTTTAAGCAAAATTTTGGGAGGCCATTGTTTCAGAGCTTGTACACTAGGCCCCAACAGACCCAACCAAACTAGAATAGAGTAGCTCATGCTAAATGTGACAGAATCAATCTAAAACTAAAAAAGCAGGTGTGTCTTAAAGCAGAAAAAGTTTTGTTTTTCTCTTGTAAACTGAAGATTCCAGCAAAATAAGTTTTCCTCTCATCTAACCCTTACAAAAGAATTGCCTGACGTCCTTGTTTCTACATTACACAACTCACTGTTGCATTCCCCAGTGGGACCTGAAACCAAATAAGTCCACTTGCAATGATGACAGAGTGAGATCAATCCATAAAGTTTGGGTCTTTCTCTCAAAAATTGAGAGGATGGCAAAAAGGGGGGAACCGTTAAATTAAGTTTAGCCCAACATTGCCTCTTTACACATTTTGAGTTCAAGCATCACATGTAATGGGAGGTCAAGCCAGCAACTAACATGCACAAATAAATACATGACTGCCATTTGCAGCCACTATGTTTGAAGTGGCTTGTTATACAAAAATGGGTAACTGATATATAATCTGTGGGTCTGGTTGTTTAAGAAAGAGAGATTGTTAATATGCATACCTATATTAAAGTATATGAAACAATATGTTTGCTTATATTTTTAAAAAAGAAATAAACAAGGATTTTTAAAAGTTTCTTTACAAGAAGAGAAAATAAATAGAGCTTAGGACATAAAGTGAGAATCTAGAATTCTTAAATTTCTTGATTTGGAGGTGGAATTGTGTCAATATTATACAACAAAATACAAATGTTAAAAGCAATTGTAAAAACCAAAACTAAAGATGAATTAACTTTGATCTATACCCAAGGTAACTTAAAAATATAGTGATTTGAATGCACATCTCTTCAGAAAAGAATACTTGCAAAAAGACCAAAAATAATAAATAAATTTAAAAACAAAAACAAAAACAAAAAACCTTAGACTTGGTACTCCAAGAAAAACAACTATTCTCATCCACCATTTGGGTATACTATACCTTTTTCCATCTTTATATTTTTAAATCATTTTACAAATAATTTACAGAAATAAAAATAGCACGATAGTAGAGAATAACCTTATTAAAATTTTCAGTAAGGATTTACATAGCACAGATTACTTTGTATTAAGTAAATTTTGGTGCACAAACATCATGAACAATATGAGAATGCTGTCATATGGCCTTTTAACAAGAGATGGCCTGACCTTGTCACAAAGTAGTAAATGAAGCATTGTCTAATGACTGTTATCCTTTTCTAGTTTAGTTTTTTTTTCTGTATTTTATTATAGAGAGATGGGGTACAAGTCAGGATTAGGTATATACGTAAGCTACTTGCAGGTGAAATTTCAGGTGGGACCTGAAACCAAATAAGTCCACTTGCAATGATGACAGAGTGAGATCAATCCATAAAGTTTGGGTCTTTCACCGCTACTTGCTGGTGAAGTTTGAAGCTTCACTTCCCCTGGTTTAGGACCAGTTCCTTTTGTGTTGCTACATGCTCTCCACACCAAAGCAGTGTCCTGCAACTGCCGATCCCTCCCTTGTGTTATTGTGATTATTGTTCAGGTCCCAATTATGAGTGGAAGTATGTGGTATTCAGTTTTTTGTTTCTGTGATTGATCATTAAGTATGATTGTCTTCAAGTCCATCCAATTGGCTGTGAAATCCATGATTTCATCCTTCTTTCTGGCTGTGTAATATTCCATTGTGTATTTGTACTACTTCTTTGTCCAGTCTACTTTCAATGGACAGTAGAGTTGGTTCCATGTTTTTGCTATTGTGAATAGTGTGGCAACAAATGTGAGTGTGCACAGTCCCATTCACAATAAGCACAAAAAGAAAAAAAAAGTGAAATAACTTGGGGTCTACCCAGCCAAAGAAGTGAAAGACCTTTACAACGAAAACTACAAAACACTGCTCAAAGAAATCAAAGATGACCTAAACAAATGGAAAAAACATTCCATGCTCATGGATTGGAAGAACCAGTATTGTCAAGATGTCCATCCTGCTCAAGGCAATCTACAGAGTCAATGCAATTCCAATTAAATTACCAGCATCATACTTCTCAGACCTGGAAATGGCAATACAGAAATTCATATGGAGAAAAAAAAGAGCACAAATAGCCAAAACAATACTCAGGAAAAGGAACAAAGAGGGAGGTATTATACTTCCAGACTTTAAACTGTACTATAAGACTACAATAATCAAAACAACCTGATACTGGTACAAGAACAGTTATATAGATGAACAGGACAGAGATTCCAGTAACAAAAACTTGATCTCTCAACGAATGCATCTTTTTTTACCTTTAGAAATATAATGTTTACTCATCAATTCTTGAGACTGAGAATTTTATCTGGAACATTATGACCTGAAAATTCAGTGTCCAAAATTTCACTTATGAAATCAATTTCACTATTATAATTAGACTCTGCAGTGCAGCTGTTTCTTTGCATTTATCTTACTTATTTAATACTTGTGAAATATTATTCTTTCTTAATTTTATTTTCTTCACCATTATGGGAAAAATTATTGTTTTCATCATTATAAGAAAAAAGTATTCCCAACAGTGACTATTGAAAGCCAAAAGCAGACTATAAAAATGAGTTCCCTAGTCTTCTTTTAAAATGTCTTGAAAGATGATGCAATGTACTGAGCAATCATTAAGAAAACTGAAGGATGATATAATATCAAAGATTTATTCATTGTCGCATCATGTTTCTAGTAATTTTCAGCATGTTTCAGTTTTTTATTGCATAATTGAGAAAAATTGATGATCGATGTGAGTAATGAAAAAATAATTACTAAGATGATAAAATGGCAAAATATTTTAAGATATAGGAAAATTACAATTACTAGGATTGATCAATATAATTTAACATTAAAAATAAGGTCAATGGGCTCTAACAATATAGCTTAGATTTTTAAAAAAGTTCAATGGATATACCTAGTAACCATAACATAAAGCAAGTTTTACTTTATTGCTTTAAAGTAAAATTTCTCACTCTTTTCTCCTTAGTAGATTATTTCAAGGACCCTATTGATTAAATAAACTCCTAGATAGGCAATAAACGTGCAAATTGTTATTCCTCCACTTAACACCTATTTTCTTCTTTGTTTAAAATTAAATATATTTTACAAAGGAGTAATTTGACAAAGATAGAAATAGATTAAGAATTTTATTGGATCCAAACGTCTAGCAAAGGATTTTTTATTAGACTGTGTATCTGTCTTCAAATTAGAATAACTTCATGTGAAACAATGCAGAGCTGTAACGTTGAAATGTTCTATTGGAAGTACTTCCATTATTTGCCTCTTAAGAAATGTAACTTTCACCCTTATTAAGAAGGTGAATTAGAAACTCAGCATTCCCTTCTTTTTTATTCAAACACAAAAGTAGTGCAACATGCATTTACCACTGGCAGACTCAGTTATGTGGGGCTAATTAGGAAAAGCAATTATTTATTTTTCTTCGTTAAAAAAAGGCACATACATATGTGAATAGGCTCCGTTATGACTGGAGAGTTTCTAAGACTTTTTGTTTTGTTTGTTTGTTTGTTTGTTTTGTTTTGTTTTTGTTTTTGTTTTTGTTGGAGTCTAACTCTGTCACCCAGACTGGAGTGCAGTGGCCGCTCCCGGCCACTGCAGCCTCGACCTGCTGGGCTCCGGCTATCCTTCCGCCTCAGCCTTCCAAGTAGCTGGAACTGCAGGCACGTGCTACCACGCCCAGCTAATTTTTTGATTTATTGTAGAGATGAGGTCTCGCCAAGTTGCCCAGGCGGGTCTCAAACTCGCTGGCTCAGGCAATTCACTCACCTCAACCTCCCAAAGCGCGGGATTACAGGCTGAGCCACCGAGCCCAGCTAAGACTTTTTTTTTAATGAGAAGGGGTAGAGTTTAATTTCTTAGAGCAGCTATTCCAGATTGGTTTCATGTTTAATGGAATGAGCTGATTGAATGCAAGCGGAGAACTGAATATCTCTACTTCAACAGTCATCATGGACACATTGAGTAGAGATCTTGATAAAGTAGATATGAAGCTAAAACCACATAAAATGAATTTTAATCCCGTTCAACATAGAAAGACCACTTATGTTGGGCCAGGACCTAATGCAGAGAAAACCATTAAACAAAAATCTCTTTCCTTAAGAGATGACTTCTCGATGCGGGGGGGGGGGGGAGACATTTAAAAAATAAAAATTGACAGTGTAGTCAATGTGCATACCAAATTCTATGGTATTCCACATATGGAATGAATCAACTTAGATGAGGAAAATAGAGCATAACTTCATAATAGAGTTGTGCTAGGACTTTAAGGACCAGAAGGAGTTTGCCAGGTACATCCAAACATTTCTACATTAAACAGAAGGATAAAAAGCACACAGATCAAGATTTTACAATGCATTTGGGCAAAGGTAGAACCTCTAAAATGATTTGAGCATGAGATATATTAAACAAAAATGTGATCATTTAGTAGAGGCAAGGGTTACCTGGATTAGTATTCTTGGATCCAAGCCTCATGTCCATTCCCCATTACTCTATTTTATCAAAAATTTTTTTATTTTAAACATGTGGAGAACAATTCAGAGTTAGGTATACAAATGTTCATTATGCAGGTCGACTTGTTGATGAGGTGTGTCTCCCCTCCCCTGGCAGTTTCCTTCAGCTGCCAACGCCAACCCCACCCTCCCCTGACAGTTTCCCACTATTGCCAATCCTTTTTTTTAGAGTATTGCAATAGTTACTCAAGGTTCACTTATGAGGGAGAACATGTGATGCCTTGTTTCTGTGATAGATCACTAGAATCTAGGTCTGTCCAAGTTGCTGCAAAGTTAATAATTTTGTCCTTCTTTATGACTGTAATAGTCCACTGTATATATGTACCACGTTTTTTTAACCAGTCCTCTTTCAATGGGCAGTACAACTGATGCCTAGTTTTTCAATTGTGAATAATGCTGCAATAAACACACATGTGCAGGTATCTTTTTCTTAGAGTGATTTCAGTTCCTTCGGGTATATTCTCAGCAGAGGTATTGCAGGGGCTTATGGGCGGTTGAGTTTTAGATCTTTTAGGAATCACCACACTGTTTTTCACAGAGGCTGTACTAGTTTACACTCCCATCAAAACTGTAGAAGTGTTCTCTTTTTTCTGCATCCTCTCCAGCATCTGTTTTTTTTTGAGTTCTTGATGATGGCCACTCTGAGTGGAGTTAGGTCATATCTCAGTGTAGTTTTAATCTGCATTTCTTTGATGCCTAATGAGGCTGAACAGTTTTTCATGTATTTGTTGGTTGCTCATATGTCTTCTTTTGAAAAGTGTCTATTCATATCTTTTGCCCACTTTGTAATAGGATTTTTTTTTTCTTTTTTCTTTTCTTTTCTTTTTGAGTTCCTTGTAGATCCCAGATGTTAGGTCTTTGTCAGATATACAGTTAGCAAATATTTTTTCCCAGTATGTGGGCTGTCTCCCCACTCTCTTGATGGTGTCTTTGACTTTGCAGAAGCTTGTCAGTTTTGCTGAGGTCTCACTTGTCTATCTTATCTTTTATGGCATGGGCACTTGGGGTTTTGATCAGAAATTGGTTGCCAGTTCCAATCTCATAAGGGTGTCTCCTGCATTTTCTAAGGTTCTTATTGTTTGAGGTTTTATATTTAGGTCTCTGATCCATTTAGAGTTGAGTTTTGTGTATGGTGATAAGCAGGGGTCTTGTTTTAATCTGTGTGTGGCCAGCCAGTTTTCCCAGCATCATTTACTAATAGGTTCTCCTCTCCCCAGTGGTTGGCAGTGGAGGCTTTGTTGACAATGAGTTGGTTGAGAAATTGAGATTTTGCATCTGGAATCTCAATCCTGTTCCATTGGCCAATAAACTGTCTACCAAAAAAAAGTCTTTGACCAGATAAGTTTCCAGCAGAATTCTACAAAACATACAAGGAGGAACTGATACCAATCCTACTGAAAGTATTCCAGGCAATCGAGAAAGATGGGACTCTCCCCAAATCGTTTTATGAAACTAGCATCACATTGATACCCAAACTGAGAAAAGATCCAACAAAGAAAGAGAACTACAGGCCAATATCCTTGATCAACATGCATGCTAAAATTCTCAACAAGATACTAGCAAAACGGATCCAACAACACATCTCAAAAATCATCCTCCATGACCAAGTAGGCTTCATTTCTGGGATGCAGGGCTGGTTCAACATACACAAGACCATAAATGTGATTAAATACATCAATAGATGTAAAGACAAAAAACGTATGATTATAACATTGGATGTGGAAACCGCTTTTGATAAAATCCAATACCTTTTCTTGATAAAAAGCCTCTAACACCTAGGCATGGATGGAACATACCTCAAAATTGTAAAAGCCATCTACAGGAAACTCAAACACACTGCTAAACTGACAGAAATTGGAGGCATTTCCCTTGAAAACCAGAACAAGACAAGGATGACCACTCTCACTCCTGTTCAACATAGTATTGGAAGTCGTAGCTAGAGCAATCAGACAAGAGAAGGAAATCAGGAGTATCAAATAGGAAAAGAGGAAGTTAAATTATCCCTCTTTGTAGACGACATGTTCCTATACTTTGAAAACCCAAGAGAATCTGTCATAAACCTTGCACTGATAAAGAACTTTGGCAAAGTCTTGAAGTATGAAATCAACATACAAAAGTTGTCTCATTCTTATACACCAACAATAAATAAACAGAAACCCCAAATAAAAAGCACAATTTCATTCGCAATAGACACACACACACACACACACACACACAAACACACACACACAATGAACTACCTTAGCGCCTTTCTAACCAAGGAAGTGAAAGACCTTTACAATGAAAACTAAAAAACACTGCTCAAAGAAATCAAAGGTGACACAAGCAAATGGAAAAATGTTTCATGCTCCTGGGCTGAAAGAGTCACCATTGTCAAGATGTCCATCCTACCCAAGGCAATCTACACATTTAATGCAATACACATTAATTACCAGCAGCATTCTTCTCAGACCTGCAAATGACAATACAGGAATTCATATGGAAACATAAATAACCACGAGTAGCCAAAATAAACCTCAGAAAAACAAACAAACAAAAAACAAAGTGGGAGGCATAATACTCCCAGACTTTAAGTTTTATTATAAAGCTATAATAATCAAACCAGCCTGGTATTGGTACAAGAATGGGCATATAGAACAATGGAACAGGATGGAGATTCCAGAAGCAAAACCTCAATTTCTCAACCAACTCATCTTCGACAAAGCCTCCACCACCAACCACTGGGGAGAAGAGAATCTGTTCAGTAAATGGTGCTGGGAAAACTGGCTGACCACATGCAGAAGATTAAAATAAGACTCCTACCTATCACCATACACAAAACTCAACTCTAAATGGATCAGAGACCTAAATGTAAAACCCCAAAAGATAAGAACCTTAGAAAATGCAGGAGGCACCCTTATGGAAATTGGAACTAGCAACCAATTCTTGATCAAAACCTCATGCCCATGCCATAACAGATAAGATAGAAAAGTGGGACCTCATCAAACTGACAAGCTTCTGCAAAGCCAGAGAAACCATCAAGAGAGTGGGGAGACAGCCCATGTACTGAGAAAAAATATTTGTCAAGTATTTATCTGACAAAAGTCTAACATCTAGAATCTACAAGGAACTCAAACATGCCAAAAAGAAAAAAAAAAAAAACAGCCCTATTACAATGTGGGCAAAAGATATGAATAGATGCTTCTCAAAAGAAGACATATGAACAGCCAACCGATACATGGAAAAATGTTCAGCCTCACTATTCATCAAAGAAATGTAAATTAAAACTACACTCAGATACCACATACTCCAGTTAGAATGGCCACTACTCAAAAAACAACAAATGCTGGAGAGGATGCGGCTAAAAGGGAATGCTACTACAGTTTTAGTGGGAGTGTAAACTAGTACAGCCTCTGTGGAAAACAGTGTGGTGATTTCTAAAAGATCTAAAACTTGACCTTCCATATGACCCCACAATACCCCTCCTGGGAATATACCCAGAGGAACTGAAATCACTCTGTGAAAAAGATACCTGCACATGCATGTTTATTGCAGCATTATTTACAATAGCAAAATCCTGGAACCAACCATGTTGCCCAACGAAAAAGGATTCGATTAAAAAAAAAGGTGGTGCACATACACTATGGAGTATTATGCAGAAAGAAGGACAAAATTATGAACTTCACAGGAACTTGGTTGGATTCAGATTCTATAATACTGAGTAATCCATCACAGAAACAAAGTGTCAAGTATTACATGTTCTCACTCGTAAGTGGACCTTGGACAACAGTCCTAATACTTTAAGAAAGGGATTGACAGTAGTTGGAAACTGCCAGGGGAGAGGAGGGCACACCTCATCAACAAGGGCACCTGCGTAATGAATATTTGTATACCTAATCCTGAATTGTACCCCGGATATTTAAAATAAAATAATAATTTAAAAAAGAAAAGATCCAGGCTTGGTGGCTCAACCTGTAATCCCGTGCTTTGGGAGGCTGAGGTGAGTGGATTGCCTGAGCCCGCGGGTTCGAGACCCGCCTGGGCAACTTGGCGAGACCTCATCTCTACAATAAATCAAAAAATTAGCTGGGCATGGTAGCACACACCTGTAGTTCCAGCTACTTGGAAGGCTGAGGTGGAAGGATCGCGGGAGCACAGCAGGTCGAGGCTGCGGTGGCTGGGAGCAGCCACTGCACTCCAGTATGGGTGACAGAGTGAGACTCCAACTCAAAAAAAAAATAAGGAAAGAAAAATACATTCTTGGACACAGATCTAAACCACCTTCTCCAAATTTTCGGGTGGCATTATAAAGCTTGCATGTGCTCTTTTGAAATATTATGTACAGTTTTGTCATTTGCATTCAAGCTGATTAAAAAGCCCAAGCCCACCACCCAAATAAAAACAATAATCCAAACAGCCTGGAACAGGCATATAGTCCCCATGACTGTTATGAACCAATTCATTTTGGGAGGCAGCTAGATATGGATAGATTTCATTGCGAACTGAGAGTTGGGAAAGAACAGAGAACACGATCATAGTGGTCATTAAAAGCATTCAATTAATAGTCACTTCATTATTTGAATAGGAACCTGGCTACTTCCTGTTCTGCTTGCTCTTTCACTTACAAATTAATGATTGGGGTCATTTCAAAAGATCTCTAATTATTCATAAACTCTCTAGTGGAGGGATGGCACAGGGACTTTTTGGATGAGCTAGACACTGTGAAGTCCTCATAAAAGGACATGATATCAGTGAACATGTTGTTCTCTTGCCAAACTACCCATGTAAACTTATGGCACCGAATTGAATGTAAGAGGAAATGGAACAAAAGCATTGTTCCAAGACAAACTTGCCAGGAACATGGGGTTGAGACATTATTTTTAGGTTAAGAGGATAGCAGTAGCGTTGACAGCAGGAAAAAGGGGAGATAGAATTATTGCCATAATCAAATATATATCTTGCCATAGTTGAAGTGTGGACTTTTGGATTTTGGCCTCAAGGAATTTTCTTTCTGACTGATGATTTCTGACCACTGCTGGAGACAGAGTAGTAGGTTGGTAATGAGCATTTTTATTCACTTTTTATTGTGATTCACTGCTGTGACTTGATATATCCCTAGCACCCAATAGCTTGCTCTCAATATATCTTTGTTAAGTGAATGAGAAAAGTTGTGTTCCATATACAGAAATTGTAATTCTACATTGTAGGTTCTAAGAAATCAAGAACCTTGTGCAGTAATTGCAAAACATGGCTGCAAATTTCTTCCCATCCAGGTTGCACACCCACTTGCAATATTTTTTTTCTTTTGAGTCAGAGCCTTTCTCTGTCACCCAGGCTGGAGTGTAGTGGCATGCTCATGACCACCCCAGCATCGACCTGCTGGGCTCAGGAGATCCTTCCTCCTCAGCCTCCAAGTAGCCAGAACTACAGTCACAGGCTACCATGGCTGGCTGATTATATATATAGTCTACTATATCCCTTTTAAACTTCCCCTATACTAATAATATAAACTTTTCACTTACTTTTTTCACCGACTCACTATCAACACCATTAATCATCCTAACCACCTGATTATTTCCTCTTATAGTATTAGCAAGTCAAAATCATCTATCAAAAGAATCACTTACACGAAAAAAACTGTATATCTCCATATTAACCCTACTTCAAATGTTCCTAATCATAACTTTCACCGCTACAGAGCTAATTCTCTTCTACATTTTATTTGAAGCAACCCTCATCCCTACTCTAATTATTATCACTCGATGATATAATCTACTATATATATATATATAGTAGAGATGAGGTCTCACCAAGTTGCCCAGGTGAGTCTTGAACCCCTGGACTCAGGTAATCTTCTCATCTCGACCTCCCAAGATGCTGAGATTACAGGCTTGAGCCACTGTGCCCAGTCGCAATATTATTTTGCTACTCCATCAAAGAAAATGTGAAGCCTGTTTCTTCAGCTGCTTGAATCTAAGTTGGCCTTCTGACTTCCTTTGGCTGGTGGAATGCAGTGGATGTATTAATCACATTTTAAGAGTTCTGAACTTGGATCTCAAGGGGTCTTGTGGCTTCTACTACCCCTTCTCTTGGAATCAACATCAGAAGTCTAGGCTAGCTTCCTTAAGGATGGGTGACATGGAGAGGACCAGTGTGTGAATAAATCCATCTTAGACGATTCAGTCCCAGCCCAACTGATAGCTGATTGCCATGACATGAGTAATTCCAGGCAGATTCAGCTGAAAAACTCCCCAGGTGTATGAAGCCCAAATTGCTGACCCATGGATTCATGAGTAAACAAAATGGTTTTAAGCTGTGAAATTTGGAGGGTGGTTTGTTACATAGCAAATGTAACTGATATAACTTGGTGTTATTATTCACTGCTGCATTTCTAAAGCCTACTTAATTGCCTGATACACAATTACTCTTTGCCCTTTTTTTGTTTATGGACTGAAAATTTTGCTTCTTATAATAATCATCCAAGGTAAACATCATCGTTCCCATTTTGTAGATGAAGACGTCTAGACAGATACAATTACTCACCTATATCAGAATGCTGATAGGAAACAGATGACACACACAGATTAGGTTAAATTAAGAAGAATTTAGTACATGAGCTACTTTTAAAGGCATGAGCTTTGGGTAAAATTATCTGGGATTTGTAACATGAAATATCATTGTTACTACCATAAGCCTGAAGAATAGAAAAAAAAACCAGCAGTTACAGACCAAGCCCCAGAAAGACAGAGAGAGAGGGAGGGAGAGAGAAGCTGTATAGAAAGGCTGCCTGACAGGGATTAATAACATTGGTGGAGTCTTTTCACATAGAGAAAGTTGTGGAAATTAATGACACATTTCACTCTCCTCCTGCCCTGACTTCTTGCTAAACAGAAGCAGAGGACTGAAGAAGCTTTTGAAAATTAATGTGAGTAATCTCCTAGGCACTGTGCAGGAGTGAGAAGCATGGAGGGTGAGTCTGGAAGGGAAAATGGCAGCTATGCAGCACCGTGCCCCCAAATCATTGTCTAGTGTGGATCTGGGTCTGGGGACCTCAAAGACTCTATGACTCAAATTGTACTGCTTGAGCTTAGATATTGGATTATTGGAACATGAGAACGGAAACTTCTACTATCTCTTCTTTTTTAAAAAAAACTTTCATTTTTTAATTTTAAAGATGTGGGGTACAATTCAGGGTTAGGTATACATATGTCATGTTGCGGATACCCTTGTTGATGAAGTGTGCCCCCTCTCCCCAGGCAGACTCAGTACTGCCAATCTCACCTCCCCGCCCCCCTCCTGGCAGTTTCCTGCTATTGCCAATCCTTTTCTTATAGTATTGCAATAATTGTTCAAAGTTCGCTTATGAGTGAGAACATGTGATATTCAGTTCTTTCTTTCTATCAAGGATCACTCAGTAGTGTAGACTCTAAGTCCATCCAGGTTGCTGTGAAGTTCATGATTTTGTTCTTCTTTACAGCTGCATAATGTTCTATCATGTATATGTACCACTTTTTAAAAAATCCAATCCTCTTTTGATGGGCAGCATGGTTGGTTCCATGTTTTTGCTACTGTGCAATGCTGAGAGAAACATATGTGTGCAGGTATCGTTTTTATAGAGTGATTTGAGTTCTGCCAGGTATATTCCCAGTAGGGGAATTGCGGGGTCATATGTAAGGTCGATTTTTAGATCTTTTCGGAATCGCCATACTGTTTTCCACAGTGGTTGTACTAGTTTACACTCCCACCAACAGTGTAGAATTTTCTCTTTTCACAGCAGCCTCTCCAGCATCTGTTGTTTTTTGAGTTATTGATAATGGCCATTCTGACTGGAGTTAGGTGGTATCTCAGTGTAGTTTTAATTTGCATTTCTTTGATGACTAGTGAGGCTGAGCCTTTTTTCATGTATCCGTTGGCTGCTTGTATGTCTTCTTTTGAGAAGTGTCTATTCATATCTCTTGCCCACTTTGTAATGGGATTGTTTGCTTTTTTCTTTTCAGCCTGTGAAACGTCTCTTCTAAATGTTTCACAAGAATAACAGCCTGAATCCTGTCTGCATGACCAAGAGGTAATTCTTTGTTCGTTAGCAATTTAATTAGTCCCTGAGTGGGACAGGGAGTTGGAAGAGGCCTCTCAAAAGGCACAAGCCATTTTATTCATCTACACACTTTTAATAGTTTTTGCTTCCCTGGTGTCTTTGGGAAGACTGCTCCTCATGGTTGGAGAAATTTTCCTTGATAATTTAATCCTACTTTGAGTGTGTCAAAATGCTGTTTATTTCAGTCTTGCGAAACAAAGATGGAAGGGTGACTGTGGCAAGGTTGCAGAGGGAAGAGGAGAAAGGTGATTATGATACTGTTTTCTTCTTTTGTGGTTGTTGGTTTTATTTTATAAGATGAAAGTGGATGCAGAATAGGCTTCCACCAAGAAAAGAATTTGGTTATACAAGCATGTGGAGAATTTCCAAATTTTTAGCAGGCAAGGTGGACAATATTGTGCAGCCAAAATAATGCTTGGTTTGGGGGGCACTGTTTTTGGCTCCCTGCTGAGAGGTATGTCACCATGATGCAATTACTTAAACTTTTGATCATTCAATTTTCTCATCCACTGAAATTTCAAAATTATGCTATACCCACTTATTTCAGAGGGTAGGGTACAATAACAACCACACATCCTTCCCTTTAGTACAGGAAAATGACAGAACTATTTTTTTGTTTGTAGAATATTTTTCTTCTTAATACATGCAAGTATTTCACAACCTGCCTGGAATAAACAAACAAACACACGCGTGGCTTTGTTTCTGTGAACAAACCCAGTTACTCTTGAGAGCCTGCCCCCTGGACTCTGTCTTTGTATGCTGTGTCTTGTGGGGAAAAGTAGTAAGTTAGCCACAAAGACAGTTCTCCTTGTGCGGCGTTCCTTTGGGCTTGCTGTTCTAGAAAGCAAAGGGCGTAGCCACGGGTAGCCCTCAGGGAGCCAACCCAGAGCAAGTGATGTTTGATTCATAGAGTACCTTGGCTTGAATAATCAGCCAGGCTCGGTGGCTCAGCCTGTAATCCTGTGCCTTGGGAGGCTGAGGTGAGTGGATTGCCTGTGCCCGCGGGTTGGAGACCCGCCTGGGCAACTTGTTGAGACCTCATCTCTACAATAAATCAAAAAATTAGTCGTGTGTGGTAGCGTGTGCCTGTAGCTCCAGCTACTTGGAAGGCTGAGGCGGAAGGATCGCCGGAGCCCAGCAGGTTGAGGCTGCAGTGGCTGGGAGCGGCCACTGCACTTCAGTCTGGGTGACAGAGTGAGACTCCAACTCAAAAAAAAAAAAAGAATAATCAGAAGTGGCAGTGGCAGAGGAGGCTGGTCTGGGTTACAAGATTTATGAAATGCAAAATTCATCAGTGGCCCCTGTCTCTTCTTTCTTTTGGGGTGATAGATTAAGAGCTCGGGTTAGAAGAAATAGAAAAAGAAGAGTGCAGTAGGCATGTCAGGCAGTGATGTATCATGTGTCTGGTCTGAATCCAGATGGAGATTGGTACACAGGTCAGTGTTTGCAAGGAGCAAAGAAGTCATATGGGAGTAGGGAGAAATGTTCGAGTAGGACTGATCGGTGTGGTGGAGACAAGGCAACTGGGAAGTCTCCAGGAGGCATTCAGGAGTGAACAAAATCCTTGTCCTCTTAATGCTTCTTATACTGTTCAGATTGGTGAATAGAAGTAGAACTGCTCCACCCATCTCAGAGAGAGGGTCAAAGTAGAATAAAAGGCTTGTAGGGAATTGGTTTTAAATGTATTAAGAAAATATTTTATTTTGCTTTTATTCTGGCTGAATACATTGCCTAAACTTACATACAAGCTGAGTGAAATAAACTATAGCACTTATTTATGTTCTCGGCACACCTTCAGTACATTCTACTATTTGCTGTGTACTTATTGTTTCTTCCCATGTCTTCTCCCATTTCAATTCTAAATATGTGTATGTGTGTGTGTGTGTGTGTGTGTGTGTGTGTGTGTGTGTGCGTGTGTGTGTGTGGTTTCCTGGTATTTGGAAGCTGACTTTCTCAGGAACACGAGATTACCTTGTCCTCCTTCAGCTTCCTTTGTAGACTGAGGAGATTCTCCAATTTAGCTCTGGTTCTGAGAATGCCAATCTCTGATTATGGCTAATTTAATGGCCTGGCACAATTCTGATTCCATTTACATAAGATACAAGACACATTCAACTTCTGAAACTATGATGACTTGTTTCTTTACAGATGGTTTTATATTTATTTATTTTATTTGGAAAAACAATTCAGAGCACATGCCTTAATCAGTTAGGCCTCTATAACAGAGTACCATACACTGGGAAGCTCAAACAACAGAAATTCATTACTCACATTTCTGGAATCTGAATTGCAGTCTTAGATTAAGGTGTCAACAGAGTTGGTGTCTGGTGAAGGCCTACCTACTTCCTGGTTTGTAGGTGCCTGTCTTCTAACTGTATCTTCACAGAAAGGAGGGCAGTAAAATAAGAGGCAAGGTGTCTTGTATCTTTTCTCAGGAGTGTGAATCCCATTCATGAGGGCTTACTCTAGTGACTTAATTACCTCCCAAAGCCTCTACTTCCTAATACCATCTCATTCTGGGTTAGGATTTCAACATATGAATTTTGAAGGAATTCAAACACTCAGTTCTTAAGCATATTATTTTCATTTGCATAAGAAAAAAATGTAGCCATTCTATACTTATTTGGCATCTTGTGGTAATGTGGTTCTAAGAAACTGGGCTTTTGGTTATTTTGCTTAAGATTTCAGCCTTGGGTAGACACTTGCTGTTTCTTCCATGAAAGGAACACAGAAGGGCAAGAAAAGGCAACAACAACTTCTACTTGTTTAGTCAGTGTCTACTGGGAAGGTCAGACAAGTGGCATGTATGTGTGTATATAAGTGTGCATGTGTGTGTATTTGTGTTATTTGTATAATTCTCCTGAATAATAACTCAAAAGTTTATTTTAGCTCATAAGGAAAATTGATTCAAACAAGAAGATCAGTCACATATAGATTGTCTCTACAGTCAAAGGCAAAGGCAGGGCTTGTAAAAATTTCAACTGTGAAATGCACACGATGTGTCTTGAGTCTGTGCAATGTTGACCAGGAGATAAGTTAGCCTGGACAGTTTTTCCTTCACTATGGGTTTTGTTCTCTCTTTGGTCAACCTTAATTACCAGAGGAACTAGGTTGTCAAGAAGACTTCAGTCTTTTTGACACAGTATCATCAGCTGAGTGTTGGCTCAAATAATGTGAGGCTAAGAAGGCCTTATGCATCATTCTCCACCAAGGATGGAACAGTTCCTTTTTATTTAGTGAAGTAAGAAATATTTTTTGATTTCCAATTAAATGTCAAGACTATGAAAAATCATTCAAGAAGAGACATACAGAAGAAGGCTTTTCTCTGAAGCATGTGTAGGAAAACATGGTTAAGTACCAATAACATCTAACTTCTGATATGTAGATTTTTGGCCCAATCACCAACATGGGGTATTTGTGTTCTTTTTTTCTTTCATTGATGTAGTTGCATTCCTATTATCTGATGACCAACTTTTACCAAAACTTTAGTTCTGAGAAATAAAAATAATTAGAGAGAGATAAAAAGAGATAAAGACAGGTGAAGAGAGAGCAAGAAAGAGGGAAAGAAAAGAAGGAAGGAAAGAAAGGTGGAAGACAGGAAGGAGAGAAGGAAGAGGGAAAGGAGAAAGAAGGATAAAGAAATAGATTATACACTATCTCCTACACTTGTATTCTATCATTTTTCAAATGAGTCCACATTATGCTAATGACTCACAAAATTGTCATTATGATCAGCACCCTCTTGGATGTCCTCAAAATAAAAATCCACATCTAGATTATGTCCATATAGAATGATCATCAGAGCTGTCGTTGTATTACCCTTGATGTCCTGAATGTCATCAAATATCTTCCTTTTAATATTGTATTTATCTTTGGGTAAAGAAAAAAGTCATTGGGAGCCAGACCAGGTGAGCAAGGAGGGTGTCCTATTTCAGAGAAAGAGTTCCAAAATTTCTTTGACAGGTGGACTAGGCAATGGCATGGTGCATAGATACCCAAGGTGAGTACTTCAAAGGTGAATGTAGTGATATTCAGCAATGAGGTGTGCAGCACTTTTTTCGAGGATGATTTCATGAACACAGTTTATTAGACCTCATTTACTTCATGATGTTATACTGCCCTCAATGTTTGGCATATTATTTTCTTATTCTTTCTGGGATTCTTTTTTAAATATTCTTAATTTTTAAGGCTTCTGTAAGTGCTGTGTTATGAGTTACCTCTGATGGATAGACGATAAGAAGATAGATAGATAGATAGATAGATAGATCGATAGATAAACTGATTACTGTCATTAATAAGACATTCCTGAAGATGAGGCATTTTTAATGTAAATAACAATTAGGAGCCAATTTCTCCTTATTTTAAATGGGAAAAAAATCATGTTTTACACATCAAACCTAATTCCACAATCACATTCCTAAAATACAACTAAAACATGCTACATTTATATAAGCCTCAAACTATATTGTTAGGATACAAAATACTGAAGACATCACATTCTTATCACTGATGAATTAATAATATAAAAATTTCCTTTTTGTGCACTGATTTCTTTTCTTCTATTGCAATTGTTCTTCTCCTTCACTTGATTCTTTCTCCCAAATTTGCTTTCACAAAATACCAACTTTGTGGGACAGTGATAGAACATGGTTAGGCTAAAACAAGGGCACAACCTAAAAAGCATGATGGAAATTCATTCAGGACAAGATCACCGTGGAAGAAAATGTCTCACACTGAGTATGACACTGTGATGACTCTCACAGTACCAGCTCTCTTAGGCACAAATTCCATTTGTTGGTGGTCATTATGCTTTTCAAAATGTCTGCCCATGATTCTGACTTCCAATCAACTGTATCTGAATGTAGCTCAGAATTGTTACTGCAGATTTTCTTCTTACTGTCAATTATTTTTTCAAATATATTTAGACCGGAGAACATAGATATACATTTCTCTCAGGAATACTGGCTGAAAAATGTGTTTAGAATTAAGGGCATTCTATGAAGTTGGGCATTAAAAACTAACAAGCATTCTTGAAGAAAAAAAATCAATGGAGAGAGTTTTGCACACTATGACTTTGTAATGCAATGCAGTTTTCATAACTGTGGTAAAGATTGTTTTAATGGAACATTCCATGCTGGGAAAGGAGAATGTAAATAAATTTTGTGCTAATTTTTGAGTAACTCAGTCTAAGCAAAACAGAAAAAAGGAACATGAACACTTAATGTCAAAATAAAAAAGAAAAGTCTTTTCAAAATCATCTTATATTATTAGAGTGTGTAGGTGTCTTTGGTCTTTAGATATGCTTGAGACTGATCTGCTTATTGTACATATTTTTTATGGTCACCTTCTAGTTATAACAAGTGCTGGTAATTTTCCATTTACTGTAATGGTAACTTTTCTTTTTAAATATATATTTATTTAAATTAGGTCAATAATCTAAACTGCATGAAAATGAAACAAAAATTACAACAATGTTTTGTGAAGAACTAAAATGTGGTCACCATTACAGTTGTTTCTTGCTAATGACTATTTGCACTTGATGAGGTTAGTTAACATTTCTGAGTCATATTTTCATATCTATAAAATATGCACAATGACACTTGCCCTGGGATAGTTTTTAAACATAAATGTATTATTTGAATTTTACCCAGAAGCAGACCAGGATACAAGAGCTTAACATGATCATTGGAAAAGGAAGTGAGAGAATGTTAGGGTGAGCTAGGAAACTAAAGAAAATGGTATATGTGGATTGCACTATGGACTACTGGGACACAGTTGCTCTGGGGACTCTCAAAGAAACCACAAGATCATATTCCAGAAATGTCCCAACAGAAGACAGAAGGCTAAATATTTTTTTGCCTATTTTTTAATCTCCAGGAATGTTAACTCTTCTTCCACTTTGAGTTTGCACCTTCATACATCTGAGCAAGCTTCTCGTGATTCTATTTAAAATTCTCTGGTAAGAGATTCAGAGGGATATATGCACTTGCATAGTCATCATTCCAGAAATTGCTTATCATAGATGCAAGTAAACTCAGAGGTAAGGCAAGAGGATGGAGCAGTGCACCAATAGCATCTGATTCAGCACATACATCAATCACTCCTATCATTTTTGTACCCCATACTGATTCCACTCTTTCACTGAAGCATTAATGTGGTGCCAAACACAAAATAGAAAATGGTCTTTAAATACAAACAGCTGTGATAAGGGCTAAAATGCTCCCCTGCTGCCCTGTTCCCAAGGTCATGGTTTATATTCATCAACTCTCTCCATAATCATTTGTTCTACGTTCCTTTTATCTATGGCCACTGTTGTCAGTGACTTGATTTGCTTTCCGAGGGTGGGGGGCTTGTCAGGTGGCCTAAACTTTCACTTTTGAGCATTTGCTTCCCTGCTTATAATGTTTCTATCAGGCTATAGTTTCACATTCTCATTTACAGCTGTCACTGAATGTGTAAGAATCAAGGAGTATCCCAGAGAATGCCCTGAATTAAGTCACATTCCTTCATAACCTCATTGAGTAGCAGTTATTTAGGTATTATTGCAAATAAAGTTTGATGATCTTTTGGAAGTCTAATATGTCTTACCTTTTCTGCTCTGTAGACATGAGGAATCCAAAATAATAGTTTTGGGTTCAGTAAACTCTAAATTTATCTTCTAGTGAAAGTACCTTTGACCTAGGTAAATGATCTTTAATCTAGAAAAGACAACCTTTGAGAATCTGTTCATTTTCTAGGGCTACAATAACAATGTATAACACATTGGATGGTTTAGAGCAACAGAAATTTATTCTATCGCAGTTCTGGAGACTAGAAATCTGAAATCAATGTTTTGGTAGGACCTTGATCTCTTGAAGGCTCTAGGATATAATGGGTTTCATGACATTTTTAGCTTCTGGTATTGCGAGCTATCCTTGTTATTTCTTGGCTTTCAGCTGCATAATGCCAATTTCTGTGTTCATTGTCACATGGTGTTCTCTTCTTGTGCGTCTGTCTTCTCTTCTTATGAGGGCGTGAGTCATATTGAATTAGGGCTTATCTCAATGTCTTTAATCTTAGCCTTATTATGTTTGCAAAGATCATATTTCCAAATGAGGTCATATTCACAGATACTGGAGGTTAGGATTTTAAGATATCTTGTTGGGAGCAACAATTCATCCTTTAAATAAGACAAAATTTTTCCAAGTTGGTTACCAAGAATAACAATGAAAAAGCCCAATATTATTTTAAACTCTTAATGACTGTTGGGTCAAAGTATATGCTACACCCTAGAGAACAGTGCTTCAGCTCTTCAGAATATAACCCTCATGATGGTTTCTTAGCTGAGTTGTTGGGAGACCGTTCAAAACTTCAGTCAGGATAACAGTGTTTGAATAGTGCTGTATCTCTCAGGATCTATTAATTCCATAGTCATGTGCCTATTATTGCACCTCTTTAATCATCAAATTTTTTCTTTAGTCTGAGCCAATGTTAGATGGTATTTTATGTCAATAATTTAAGTACTCTATGAGTCTTTGGATGATGCTGCTAGCCCAGAAAATGTGGACAAGGGAGGACAGCTTATATATACAACAAATAGCAATTCCTGTAGAGTTACAACTCTAGAATTGATGAGGACTGAAACAAACAACTTTGTCAATTTGCTGGTTGGTTCCTTCAAGAGTTACTCATTTGTAAAAGAATAGTGTATACTTCTGCTACTAACATGTCAACTGTGGCAGTGGGAGAATGTTCTCACTGAGAGGAAGTTCATGCCAATAGGTCAAAAAATAGTCACTATTCTTGCTACCATGGCTATTTCATTTATTTGTCCATTGGGCGAGAATTAGAGTATTCATGGAGAAAGGCTGGCTAACCACCTCTGCATTAGCCATTTTGTTCACCACTTCTTAAACGCTTCATTTGAGTTAGATGCTCTTTGATGTACTTTGAAACAAGATAGCATGATTTGCACAATCCATGTTCATTCTCAAAAGCCCATCTATGTACCCCAAATGTTCTCATTTTCCTTCACCTTGTCTTCCCCCGACCCATTCCTACCACACAAGTCAGAGAGTGTACATTTACAGCTAACTTAGACCACTTCTTTTTCTGTATCAAAAGTCAGACTAAGCAATACAATTTTAGGCTTTGCAGTCCATAGAGATTTTGTTGCAACTCCTCAACTTTGTCATTGTCGTGGGAAAAGAGTGAAAGACAATATGGGAACAAATAGGTCTGGCTATGTTCCAATAAAACTTTATTTACAAGACTGGAGAATTGGCTAATTTGGCCCATGGGCCATTGTTGATGATCTGTGTGAAGAAGTAGATGAAAAAGGCCTCTTAATATGCCTATTGGAAAAACTTCCCCTTACCAGTGCCCCTGACTGCCATCCATTTTTGGCGGCTGCATTCCATTTTTGCTCCCAGATGTATTTCAAATTGGCCCATGCATGAACAGAGCCTGGTTTTGGTTGTCTTATGTCAGCTGGTCTAGGAGACTCCTTTAAATCCATAGTATGAGCTGAGGGAGAAGTGTTGATACAGCATAGTTAGGTGATACTGGTATGTTGAAAATCTGGCACATAGCTTCCTTTTGTTTCTGAATTTGCTCAGTCCTAATGCCAGATTTACTATTTATGTAAAGTGATAGATTGCTTCTGCACTCACCTACCTACCTTTATGAATTGATTATCCTGAAAATACCCAACGCATGCAGCTGCATTTTCACAACCATTTTATTTTCTGTGGTGTAGCATTTAGTCTCTAATAGGGCCCAGGAACATTCCAGGAACAGGTTTTTCAAATGATGAGTAATATTCTGCTGAAGAAGGCATGGCCTTGCTCCAGAACACTGGGGAACTTCACTTCACTGTCATTCTATTACATCTACTAGAGAGACTCCATATGTCATTCTTATCTGCCACAGGCACTCTAGCATCAGTGGCTCATTCATGATTGGAGATGTAGGACACAGTGTACTATAGTCAATACTTTTTTGCTTTGGAAGCCACTGTTCTTCTGAAATTCAATGTGGTCTACCAAAAACTGCATATTCCATAATGATAGAACATACAGAGTGCAGTAACTTTTGCATTACTTTTGAAGTCACGATCTAGAATATTTTAGACAATCTTACCTGTGTTTTAGTCTGTTTTCTGCTGCTAGAACAGTATATCACAGACTGGGTAATTTACAAAAATAAAAGTTTATTTGGTTCATAGTTCTGAAGGCTGGAAAGTTCAAGAGCATGGTGACAGCATCTTTCAAGACAGAAACAGGCACAAAAAACAGACAGCAAATGGGGTCCAAACATATCTTTGTAAGAGGGGCTCAAGTCAATGATAACCCAGTCCCATGATGACATTAATCCATTTGTGAAGGCAGAGCTCTTATGACCTAATAGCCTTTTAAAGGTCTCACTTTTCAAAAAAGTTGCACTGAGGATTGAGTTTCCAACACATGAAATTTTGGGGGACACACAAAAAACACAGAAACCCCTAAAAACTTTCCCAATGTGGTAGTTTCTTGGATCTCTGTATGGTTTATAATCTACATGCTTACATGCATGTGTCTTAACAGGACCTTCTAAGTATTTGTTTTTTTGTTGTTGTTGTTGTTTTTCTCTTTACTATATTCAAATACTATAATGTTTCAGATTAAGTTTTCAAGAAAGGAGATTCTGAGACCAAAATTAGTGTGCAGGAGTTTTATAAGGGAATGCTTCTTGAAAGAACACTATGGAAAGAAAATGAGGAAGTCTGATTGGTCAGAAGATGAGCTATGTTACAGTTTGAGATGAAATAGATTGTGAGACTGGAATGAATCATATTTTTTAGAATTATCCCCAAGTAGAGCAAAGCCTTTATACTTCAACACTGGCCTGTAACTGGAGTTAGGCCACCACAGGAAGAGAACATACATCAGGCTGAGATGTATTTCTTCAGTGGTAGCAATCTTTAGAGAGTAAAAGCTCAGGGTTCCTTATTAGCAGCATGCCAGAAAGTAAAAAAAAAAATAAGTCCTTCGTTTCTGCAAGGAGATTTGGTCAATTTTTGCAGTATTCACTTTACTAATATAGAGTACCAATCGTGATGTTCTTCTGACTATCAAGGAAATCTGAGATCCTTTGTACATTACTCTAAGAGAAAGTTGGACCACTAACACAATTTAACAACGAAGTAAAATGGAAATGCTGATATTTCCAAGTAAATGAAAGCTGGTTTGATTCTAATTCCTGTTGTGGATTGAAAATACTACACTTTTAAGATCCATGATCCCATACCTAGTGCCAGAACTTATGTTGAACTTTTCTATTTAGGTTTATTCAGAAGAGTAGTTATGATGCGGACATCATTCAGTTATTTTTAAATGTTAGTGGGCTTAATATGCTGTGATTTGTGTATTTCTTGCAGAGACCATTCCAATAAATCACAAGGGGATATTTTGGGGACCCCCAATTCTTAAACAAACATTTTAGAGTAAAGATAATCTTTGCAAGTTCACCTATGAAGCATCTTGTGTTTGATTTACTTATATGGCCAGTATAGAAGTTTCAGAGGCTTTCACTTAACTCTTCCCATCAATGTAGGTACTCAAGTACTAGATTTTTTTTAATGGGTTCATTGGAGCAAATGTAAGAAAGACCCAAGACAGAATTGTATGTGTTACTTGGAATCTATACACCTTTAACAGGGAGTCATGCTAACATTGAAGACCTCCTAGTTGTCAGATCATCTCCTGCTTCTGACAACCCTAAAATGATTTTTTGAAAATAATATTCTCTTTTTCCCAGTGTACAATTACACTGGAGAATGGGTATAGAACCCCTTGGATAATGTTTGGGAGATTACCAAATATGCATGCTTGTTATGTCATTGCAAAGCCCTCCCTCAAAAGCAAACAGACAAAAACAACAACAACAACAACAACAGCGACAACAACAAAAATCCAACCTCTTCTTTAGGAGATGGGCTCTGTATTTCAAAATAGCACAGATCTAGAAACTGGGTGAGAGATCATGAATTTCCATTGCTGTGACTGACATCAAATTTCTATTTATTAGTTCTTTTTTTTTTTTTTTTTTTTTGAGTTGGAGTTTCACTCTGTCGCCCAGACTGGAGTGCAGTGGCCGCTCCCGGTCATCGCACCTCGACCTGCTGGGCTCCGGCGATCCTTCCACCTCAGCCTTCCAAGTAGCTGAAATTACAGGCGCGCGCTACCACGCCCGGCTAATTTTTGATTTAATGTAGAGATGAGGTTTCACCAAGTAGCCCAGGCGGGTCTCAAA
>CAUYQG010210503.1:0-40003 GCA_963574415.1 Tarsius wallacei
TAATGGTGGTGGATATCTATCTGAGGATGGGGAGACACCTCTTATCAACAAGGGTACATGAACGAAATATTTTTGTATGCCTAACCCCTAACTGTACCCCACAATAACATAATAAAATAAAATAATATAAAAAAAAAATAATAAAAAAAAAAAATAATGTGTACACTGATAAAATATAAGCGCCAGAAAGTGTTTTATTTCCATGAAAGTTCAGTTGAATGTTGTCAAAAAGCTTGGCTATCATAATTTGCTAAATTTAAATGCTGTTGAATTGTACATGGGCGAGCCTATAAAGAAGACAAAGGAAAAGTAATAAAAATCTAGAAGATTTCTTTTGTGATTGCTTTGTTTCTTTAAAATAATTCTTTAAATTATTCTAGACTACTAAATCTGGAAATCATAGATTAAATACAGTGCTTGGTTTGTGCTACAAAGAATAAACAGAAATCTCATCAATAGATCTGTCCTCTAAGAAAAGATCTTAACTCTACTTAAAAATATTGTAAATGTTTATGTTTTAGGCCACAATGAAATATTTCAAGTGAGATTGTATTATTTTTCATGATTTTCAGCTTTAGCCAGCTTTTTTGATTATCCAAGTAGATACCAGTCCCAATAGCTTTTATTGTATTTCTGCCACCATCTGAGCAGTGTTGGGAGAAAAATACATCTAGAACTTTGCCTCTTATAAAGACAAAAATGAGATTTTAAGAATCCAATTTGGTAATAAAGCCATTTTTTTTTTACTTTGAATAAAACTTGTAAACCATTTCTCTGCTCAAATATAGACATAGAGAGAGAAAAAAAAAATAAGCCGACAATCATTTGATTCTTGTGGTTCTAGTGTGTTTTGGGATTGGTCTTAGTTTAGAGTTGTCTGATATGAGTCCAGACAACATCAGGGAAGAACAATCATTCCCTGTCCTTCTGAAATCAGTGCAAAAAAGCAAGTGTCATAAGGTCTTGTGAAGGATTTTGGCTTAGTGAACAGCTGAAGTGAGACTCTAAGATGCTGTCCCCTCTAAAGAAGCCAACACTGCAGACGCCAGCTCACTGCCGCACGGTAGCCTTTGCAGGATATCTTGGAGAATGCTCTGATGATGATGTTTACTTACAATCTACGCAGGATTTAATAAGACATGTATGTCATCCCTTGGAGATTTCATATACAGGTATATATGAAATTTCATATATAGGTTTCATATATATATAGGTATACATGCAAATACATAGAGAGAATCTTTTAATAATGTTTGTTTTTCTGTTTTGGGAAATTTTTAGATAGGACTAATATATAAGTAAACAATATCAAGTGTTAACAAGGAGGTAGAGAAACTGGAACTTTAATTTGCTGCTGTGGAAGTGTAAACTGGTGAAACTACTCATAAAAGGTAAAGTAGAAGATGTCTCTCATTCCAGTAATCCCACTTCTAGTCACATGTCCATGTCCTAGAGTTCATCTGTGTATTCAAGGAGTCATTCACAAGAATGCTTACTGCAGCATGAGTACAAAAAAACTGGAATGAATTTTAAAAACATATATCAAAAAAAAGGATAAATAAATTGTGATGTATTCACACTAGGAGACCCTGTATAGAAGCTAAGATGACTGCAGTAGAAGTTAAGAAAGCACACAGTGAGTCATTTCTTTGAAATCTGAAGACATGCAGCATACTTATATATATTGTTTACACATGTATACATACATGTGTATTATGTAGAAATATATACATATATAGAGAAAAATATATGTATTTCGTGTGTACATATAAATTTGCACACAAGCAAAAAAAACCACCTTTAAGAATGCTGGGCTCGATGGCTCAGCCTGTACTCCCATGCTTTGGGAGGCTGAGATGAGTGGTTTGCCTGAGCCCGCGGGTTCGAGACCCACCTGGGCAACTTCGCGAGACCTCATCTCTACAATAAATCAAAAATTAGCTGGGTGTGGTAGCGCGCGCCTGTAGTTCCAGCTACTTGGAAGGCTGAGGCGGAAGGATAGCCGGAGTCCAGCAGGTTAACGCTGCGGTGGCCGGGAGTGTGCCACTGCACTCCAGTCTGGGCGACAGAGCGAGACTCCAACTCAAAAAAAAAAAAAAAAAGAAGTGATTAATTTCAATGGAGGGAGGGGAAAATAATTCAGGAATAAGTACACAAAGGTTTAAACTGTATCTGTAATATTATATTTCTTCAAAATGTGAAAGATATACTAATATAAATTATAAGTAGATATGATTTAGCAAAAGTTTATAATGGGTTCTGATATTTTCACTAAATTATTTCTTTACCTTTCTGTATAGATGGAATACTGTATATTATAAAATACAAACTATTACATGTTTTTCCTAAATTGAAGATTTGACAAAATTGTAAGATGCTTACAGACACACAGAAACAGTAAAACAAAGCAAACAACCAAAAGTTATTGCATGAACTACCTGTTTTTCCACAGCTCATATGGATTGCGCTCAAGAAAGGAAGGTCCACACTGAAATACTTTCTTCAATGAAGCGTTTTAATTATTTTGTGCATGGCATTTTAATCACCATCAGGTACTTACTTCCAAGATTGACTGCTTGTTGACTCTTTTGATGAGTGGAAGACATTCCAGGGTCAGTACAAAGAAACGTAGTTTTTTGGTATGCAGACAAAACATAAATGAAAGCTTTCCATTTATGGCTTCTCTTGTCACGAGTAGATAGCTCCAAGAAAACCAGAAAATAAGATTTTTGTATTAGTAGCTACAAAACATGAAGGTAGAAAAACAGGACTGCAATTCCACCCTCAGTGCCTCTTTCAGAAGCACAGAGAAGACACCCACACAATTGGCCACATTATTTCAAAGTTTGTTATCTCAAGTCGTTTGGGTCATTTAAATTTATGATCAGAAGAGAATTAAACTCAGAGACACATTCATCTGCTATCAAGGATCATGAAAAGCAAATTATATTTCCCAAGAAATAGTTGTTTTTCTCATCATTTTCTCTAATACTATTTTTTTTAATTTGAGAAAATTTTAATATCAACATTTCAATTAAACTGTAGTATTCCCTGCACTAAACTAAATTGGGAGGATCTTGACTGTACTATTGAACATTTTATTTCCGTAATTGGTATAAAATGGGCTTATTTACATTGTTTCTATTCATGACTCAATTTTAACTATAATCCACAAAGGGAAAGATATAAATGCCTCCATAATACTTTATTTTTCTCATACATGATTTTAACTCTTTTCAAGTGTGATATTTACATAATTCCTAAGATTATTTTCTCAATAACAAAACCATTTTTAAAGCCCAGAAGATTCTACTTTAATAGCTCTAGGGGAAACAGATTTTCAAAAGTATAACTACAGAGAAGTTAATGACAAATTATAGAAAGGAAATAAAGTTGTGATTCCAGCAACAAGGCAAACCTCAAGACTTCATCTTCCAGATGCAACACTATCTGCTGCCTAGCTGATGGCAGGAACTGTGGCTGTTTCCACGGCCGGCTTGACCTGTACTCAGGTCTTTGGGACTCTCCATCTAGTCTCAGTCTTTTAGAGGTTGTAACGTCTCCTGGCTGGATCAAAAGAAGATGAACTCAGCTATGTGGGGGCAGCTCTCCTGAGCATTTTTCCTTTTTGACATAAAGTGGTTTGATTCAAGAGGAGAAAATGATACTGTGCACAGGCTTAAGTTAGTTTTTGAACTTTAGTTCTATTTCTCACAAGGCTAAATTCCTTGCTAACTCTGAGGCAAAAAGGAGACTTCTCCTCTTCTGCCGGGTTGTGCTTTCAGGTTTATGCCCTATTCCCTGGAGTGCACCAGGAAAATTGAAGCAGCACTGAAAAGTTCCATGTAAGTACCAGCTTTCCTGCCATTTGTGTCGCTGCTATCACTAAGTCTATAAAACTGAAACTGTATAAGTGCCTAAGAATGGTATTTTTCTTATTCTTATTTGGAAAAAAACTGCAAACCTGGCCATTGCCAATTAAAATGTATGTTACTAAGCTGGATGGAGAGTCAAATAAATCAACTGACTATTTTAGAACACTTGCTATGTGTTATGTCACTTAATTTTCATGCATATACATTCATGCTTTTTATTCAATGTCATGTTAAATAATTTGACTAAGTTACTTTGTAACATAAAACTCTGATTAAGTACCCAACTATTCTCAACTACAGAACATGCATTTAATCCACTGTCTTATCCTGTTTACAGACCTGGGGTTTTAGAGCTTCAGGGGAGAGTCAAAAGAATTATAGTTCCTTCTGTGCATTGTTAAAAACATCTAATATTCTTAACAGTGTGTACTAGGTTTATGAAGATTTCTTAAGACAGGATTCCACCTGCCCTCAAGAAGGCTTACAATCATGTTGAAAGAAATACGGTACAATAATTACGATACAGTAGTGGTATCAGACTTACCCTTAGATGGAAAACAACTCTACAAATTGGGTTGATTAAAAAACTGTGGTTTGAACAAACTGCAGAGGAATTAAAGCATCATCCAAGATTCAGACAAATGCGATCCTAAGTTCCTAAAAAAAAGAAAGCCCCAGAGAAATGGGACCAACGTTGTTCATGCAATTTTCCCTAACGATATTTACCAGTTCCTAACTTTGCCCATGCAGTGTAAAATGCCAAGACCAAGCAGAAAATAGCTGCTAAGAGGCTATAAAAATAAGCAGAAAATTCTGTAATTTCACAGTTCTTAGAAGACAAGCTTGTAGTTCAAAATTCAGCAAGGACAAGGGGAATTGACTACAACTCTGGCTGTCTCTAAAGACCCCTGAAAGGCAGGGGAATAAGAATAAATTGGAAATATTCACCTCACAAAAAAACTAAGAGATTAAAAAGTGAAAGGAAAAAATGAACAATTTTGATCGAATATTGTTTCAACAGTCCTCCTTCTGTAATTGATAGAAGAAGCAGAAAAATGTATGAGTGTATGAGTGTGTGTGTGTGTGGTATGTGCATGCATATATATATATATATATATATATATATATATGTGCATGTATATAGTTAACACAGAGAGAATATATAAATCATAGAAGTAACCAAATATATAAATAAGATATGCAAAGCACTGTTTTTAGACATTGTAGAATGCATGATATATCTAAGTACATGTGGAAAATTTACCAAAATTGATCATATCTTGGGCCATGAGGCAAGAATCAACAAATGTGAAAGAGTTTAAATTTGCAAAGTATGCTTTCTGACTACAATGGAGCTGATCAAGAAATAAATATCAAAAGGATAGATAGATAATTTTAAATGAATAAAAAAATACCACTTGGATCAAAGAAGAAATGTAAATTAGATATATTAGAAAATATTTTTAAAACAAGACATTTTTGTTCATAGAATGCAGTGCTTAGAAAGAAATTATGGACTTAACTACACAAATTTTAAAAAGAACTAAAACTGAAAAGCAATGATTTGATATCCCATCTAAAGAAGCAATAAAATATTTTTTTAAAAAGCAGACATCAATGAAACAAAAAAACACATAAAATGGAGAAAATTAACAAATGCAAAAGTTGGTTGGTAAAAATGTATAAGTCCTTAGCAAACTGTTGAATAAAAAAAGAGAGAAAATAAAAAGTACTAGCATTAAGAATGAAAGAAGACACATTACTATAGATTCTACAGAGAAAAGGTAATACAAATATACTATAAATAACTTTATGCCAAAAAGTTTGATACTTGAGATATAATAGACAAATTTCTTGAAAAATAGAACTGACTAAATATGGCAAAAGAAGAAATAGAAAATCTGATTAGTCCTATAATCTATAATAAAATTTAATCTGTATTTCAGAAATTTCTCACAAATATAACTACGGGTCTATAAAACATTACTGATAAATTCCTCCAGTGCTTAAGAAAAAAAAGATCAATTCTATACAAAACATTCCAGAAATTTAAAAAAATCTCAACTATTACAGGTTGCTGCCCTAATTTTAAAATGTAAAGACTCAAGAATATAAAGAAAGGTAAAGAAAATTATTGGCCAAGGCCACACAAATAGCAGGTGAAAAGTTACTAAATAGTATACAGCAAATTAAGTTACAATTCAGGTAAAAGAAATAAACCAAATCAAAATTAATTTAGAAATGTAAACATGACTTAAATTTGGAAAATCAATCAACCTTGACACATTAATAGAATGAAAGATAAAATATATGATCGCCTTGATAAATGCAAAAAATTATAAATACTAATACTTTTTATGCAGGTTAAAAACTTTTACCATGCTAGTACTAGAAAGGAACTTGTTTTCAGTTAAAAGTTGTCTACAAACGATCTATAGCAAACCTTAATCCTAATGTAAAATATTGAAAAATATCTTTCTGTGTTCTGGAGTCACACATGCAAGTCTGTTATCATTATTTTAACATTGTATTTCAGGTCCTAACTAGTACATTAGGGAAAAAAAATTTGAAGGTATAGAAATTAAACAGAAGTAATAATATTGAACTGTATGCAAGTAACAATATTACATGGAAAGCCAGATTAAGCAGAATATACAGAGAAGCTACTAGAATTAATAAATAAGTTTAGGAAAATCACTAGACCCAAGATCAAATTTAAAAAGTCATTTTATTTCCATGTATTAGAAAAAATACAGTTGACCCACTATATCTGTGGGATCAGCATTCACTGATTTATTCAGCCATGGATCAAAGATATTTTTTAAAACACAGTGGAAAATAACAACAAAATAAAAAATAAAACACATTTTTAAAAACAATGTAGTATAATAACTATTTACATAGCATTTACATTGTATTAAGTATTATAAGTAATCTGGAGATGATTTAAAGTGTATGAGAGGATATATTTGGGTTATGAGCACACAGTATGACATTTTTATGGGACTTGAGTCTCTGCAGATTTTGATATCTGTGTGGGGTATTGGAACCAATCTCCTGTGAGTGCTGACATGACTACTTTGTGTAAGCGAATTACTATGTGTCTAGGATTTGGTCTTTTCATTTGATGTCTTGCAGGGGTTCTCTGAATTGCCTGTGTTTGAATAGTACCATCTCTGATGAGATGAGGGACGTTTTCTTGGATGGTTTCATGGAATGTTTGTTCCAGGGTGGTCTCTGTCTGTCTATCTGCCTCTAGAATGCCAATTAATCATAGGTTCAGTCTCTTGATGTAATCACACATCTCTAGGAGGCTTTGTTCCACCTCCTTAAGTTTCTTTTCTATGTTTTTAACCGTTTGGGTTAACTCCATATTTTAGTCCTTAAACTCCGAGATTTTTTCTTCTGCTTGGTTAATTCTGCTTTCCATGATTGTCAGTTTGTTATTTATTTTGTTTACTGTATTCTTTATTGCCATAAACTCAGATATCAATTCCTTTAATCTTTTATCTCTCCTCATTTCTATTTATTCTCTCTATTCATATCTGAATACGTAGTTTGAGGTCAGTCATTCTGGGGCTCTTCATTGTTTGAGTTCTTACGTCTGTATTCTCAGGTGCTGTCTTACCAGAGCCTGGATGGGACCTCTGTTTTTCCTTTGGTTCTCCTTCATTTGTGATGCTTTTCCTCCCCTTTTCCCCCTTCTCTGTTTCTGTTGCTCAGTGATGGTGGTATAGCTTCCACTCCTTTTTGTTCAATCCCTTATTCTTCCCTTTGCAGATCCTCCAGATTTGTTCAGTTTTGAATCTGGACTGAGAATGGGGGCTGTGCTTTTTTCAGTTTTGAGATTTGATTAAGGTGTGATGGGGGAGCAGTGGTTCAGAAGCTATCTGCAGATCACAGTACCTGCTGCCTGGTATGTGGGCCCCCTGAAACCCACTTCCCTCCACTTTCCCATCTGTCCATGCTGTGGGGGCATATGTATGCCCCCTGAGAGTAAAATGAGATAAGAAAAAGGGAAGAGATGGAAAAAAGAAGAAGGGAGATAAAAGGAGGATGAAGATAAAGGAAAAGAAGAAAAAGGGAAAGGGAAAGAGATAGGCACACCAATTAATGAATAAACAAAGAAACAAAGAAAAACAAAAAACACAAACATACAAACAAAAAGAAATCTGATGACACACTCACCTTCAAAAATACCCATACACAAACAGAAAAACTAAAAAATAACCAAAAAAAATACATACAAAAACATAAACAAAAATAAGAAATAAAGCATTTCTTCTGTGACAATTTCTGGACACTTCAGGTTCCTTTCCTTTTTTTCTTCTTTTTTCTTTTTAGTGGTGGGTCCAAAGCACCCCACTGCTTTTGGTTGTCACTGCAGTAGGAAGCAGGCTCTGGTCTCCGGCCCCTCCCCTACGCTCTCAGCACAGGTGGAACAGGTGCTCTCAATGTAAGTCAGACACCCCAGGGATTGCTGAAGGAGGAGGGTGAATCAGACCTGGACTCATTCCAACTCGTCTTCGGCTGCTACTGCCAAGTCTCCCAGTTGGATCAGACATGTCCATGCCTGATCCAGCGTGGGGATGGGGTATCTGTCTTTCCATGTCTGTTCCTGAAGTTTCTCTCTGGGCCAGTGATGGTCTATCCCAGAGGGGTGTAGAGAGTACCTCCAGGTCTCAGGTTGGAAGCTGAACAGAGTTGAGTGGGCCAAGGCAGGTGTCTACCCATAACCCTGGGACAGAGAAAATGGCCGTGGTCGGCATCTCCTCACTGGTGGCAGGGCTCAGCTCCAGACTTCTTCCACGTGTTTTCTCTGGTTCCTACTGCCAGGGCCCAGCCCGCTGCCACAGATGGTGGCATGGGCCAGGTGCCAGGTGCTGAGGAGCAGCTGATCTCTGTTGCCTCCTCCTAAGAGACTCTCGAAAATGGACGATGGTCCTGTGTGCCAGGGCTCTGATCTTAGAGCAGTGGTGGGCTGCAGCTGCCTCTGGAAGAGAGCCCTGGGTGCTTGATCCCAAGTCTCCCCTCAGTTGGACTTTCACTCACTCACCTGTGCACCCCATGCATGCTGACTGCCTTTGTGGACACTTGCCCTTGCAGAGACTCTCTCCTACCGGTTCCATCAACATCTTATGTTCAACCTCAAGGCTATATCTTTCATTGGTAGATCAGTAAACTAAGGTTAGCATCTGTGCTGAAACCCCTTTGATTTATATAATTATCATTTTTACAGCATATTAATTTGATCAGTTAGCAAAAAATAAAAATAAAAAATAATCAAGTTTCTTGAGGACAGTACCTTAATGATGTTTTAATAACACAAAATATGTTAATCATGTTGATATAAGGAAATATTTTTCAGATACAACACAAAAGCTTGTAGAACAAAATTGTATAAATTAAACCACTAAAATTAAGAACTTTTTTCATTAAAAATATCATTAAGATCGTGAAAAAACAAGGCATAGAAATATCACAAATGTTTACAATACATATATCTGACATAGAACACATACCTAAAATATAGCAAGAACAACTACAAATCAATAAGAAAATTGAACAAATGATGTCAACAAATACTTTACAAAAAGTATTGGAAGGAAAACAATCACGGTGATATGCTTAATATTATTAGTCACCAAGATAGTTCAAATTAAAAACCACCACAAGATACAATGATACACTCAGCAGAATGTATTCTTTTAAATATCTGAAAGTTTGTAGAGATAATAAAAATGAGGGGCTGAAACTCCCATAAACTGTAAATTAGGACATAAATTATAAAAGCATCATGGAAATCCCTTATGTCTGGTCTCCTAAAACTTAAGTATATAAACAACACAAATTTATATATAAATACTTATAGATATAATGTGTATCATATATAGAATACAAATACACCTCTATTGTGCTTTATATTATTGTGTTTTGCAGATATTGTGTTATTTACCAATTGAAGGTTTATGACAACTGCATTGAGCATCTATTGGCACCATTTTGTTATTAGCATGTGCTCATCGAGTGTCAATGTGTTATACTTACTTTAGTAATTCTCCCAATATTTCAACAAATTTTTCTTTTTTTTTTTTTTTTCCTTTTTTTGGGGGGAGGTTTCACTGTCATCCAAGCTGGAGTGCACTGACACAATCACAGCTCACCACAGCCTCCACCTTCTGGGCTCATGTAATACTTCCACCTCAGCCTCCATAGTAGCTGGAACTACAGATGCACACCTCCATGCCCAACTATTTTTTTTTTTCATAGAGACAAGTTCTTCCTATGTTGCCCAGGCTGGTCTTGAACTCTTAGACTCAAGCAATCCTCCCTCCTTGGCCTTCCAAAGTACTGGGTTATAGGCATGAGTCACTGTGCCCAGCCTAAACTTTTATGTAAATTTTAGAATCAGCTTTTCAATATCCACAAAAATTTGGAATTTTGTTTGAGATTACATTAAAACTTTATAGTATTAATGTAGAGATAACTGCATACCTTAAGTCTTAAACACATAATATCTCTCAATTTATTTAGATCTTCTTTAATCTCTCAAAAACATTTCATTATACTTTCTATATGCTGGTCTTGCATGTCATTTAGGTATTTCATATTTTTATGCCAGTCTGAATGTTAATTTTTTAATGTCAGTTCCCAAATATTCAATGCTAGCATAAGGAAATGTATTTGATCTTTGTATAGTAATCTTATATTCTGAAACTTTGCTTAAATCACTTATTAGTTCTAGTAGTTTTTATACATTTCACAGGATTTTTTAATGTAAGTGTTCATGGCTTTGTGAACAAAAGGTGTTTTATTCTTCCTTTTGAATTAAAGAATCTATTATCTCTTTTTCTTGCCATATTGCACTGGCTACACCCTCCAGCCTCTAGAAGTTGAATAGAAGTCATGAGTCTAGACATTGTGGTCTTGTTCTTAATCCTAGGGAGAATGCATTCAGTCTTTCACTATTTACTATGCTGTTCATTTGCAGGTTCATCTTAGATGCCCTTTATAATGTTGAGGAAATTTCCCATCATGTCAGCAATGTACATTGGATGCCAAATGTTCTTTCTATATTTATTGAAATGATCACATGATTTTTCATTTTTAGTCTGCTAACTTGTATCACATTTTTTGATTTGTCACTGTAAAAGCAATATGATGTTTCTGAGACAAAATCTATTTTGTCATTATGTATCATTCATTTATTGTTGGATTTTCTTTGCTAAAATTTTGCTAAAAATATTTTTGTAGTCATGTGTTTGGAGACAATTCTTCATGGGTGTCTCTACATATCTTCAGAGTTCCTCTCTGCAGCTTTCCCCTCTCATGTACTCCACCCTGTTATTGCTAGCATCCTTAACATTCCCAGATTCCTGGCTTCAACTCTCCAATTTTAAAGATCATCCTTAACATTCCCAGATTCCTGGCTTCAACTCTCCAATTTTAAAGATCATCAAGTTCTTCCTGAGTTCTCTCTCCTTGTACAGGAGAGTTACAGGAACCTGAAACTCTCTAAACAGAAAGCTGTGGCAAGCAGAGGGTTCATCCCATTTGACTCCTCTCTCTTGGATATCACTGTTTTTCACTGCATTATGGTCAATGTTTTGAAAGTCATGCAATTGGTCTGTTGTTTTTTAGGGGGGTTTTTTTCTGCTGTGTTAGGTGGGAGGGTAAATCTAGTTTCTATCACCCCATATGCATCCAAATAGAATTATACTTTGCATATGATATTTAATTTTATGCTCCAAACACTCTCCGTGTCTCCTATCTCAGGAAAAGGCATTACCATCTATACAGTTGCTTTTATTCTTCACATTTCCACACGTGCACAATCTAGTTGGTCAAGTCCTACCAAGTTGTCTCTAAAATACATCACCAAGATGGTGACTTTTTACCACTAATATTGATACCATTCTATCTCAGACCACATATTGCTATGAGAATTAACCTAATATGACCTTTGAAAGGCATTAGTTTTTTAGAATCCATAAAGAAACTGTAATGTTTTAGGAAAGTTCCTGAAATATAAGATAAACATAGGAGTTTCCATGTTACTAGTGGTCCATATGGCAGTGAAAATAAACTTCATGAGAGAAGAAAAAACAAAGGTATTCAAATTAATTGTAGAAACAAGAGGAAAATCACTCATACTTTATTCTCAATGTATTATTATAACCTGGACAGAATTATTTGCAAGTATCCAGCTATCAAGATTATCCACTCAAATGTAAAACCTCTCACTCCATTCCCAGTCACAGTCAACATAATAGAAACAGCTTGGGAAATACGGACAAAGATGTTCCTTAATATTCTTCTTATGCAAGGAGAGCTCTTTTACAGAATCACTGCTTATGGTTCTAAGATCAGAGACACCTGCTGATGACTCTATATGCTATTTAATTTTTTATTCATTCATTCAGAAAGCATCTTTGAGTACCTACTATGTGCCAGGATCTCAAGTTCTATTATTATAATGATTAATAAATATAATCATTATTCCATCATAATCATTGTTCTCAAGTAGTTCATGTTCTGATAATAAAGGTAGACATGAAAGTAAAAAAGGAAAAACCATCTCAGGTTAATTTTTTAATAATAATACTTTCTTTGGAATTTGTACACTAGCTCAAATTCGTCAAATGAAGGTTCAGGAGAGGAGCAAGTATTTCCACAAAGATCATCTGCTGACACAAAATAAGTCTATCAAAGAACAGCAGTTTGGCCATTTAATCAAAATGATTAAAGTCCTACTTATTACTAACTGTGATGAAAAATAAAATCAGCACAATACCTAAAATTATCTACTTAAACACTTGAGAAAAGTAGTATAACCAAAAAGATAAGAGGTGATAAACCATGAACATTTATATAATTTTTAAACTTCAAACTTCATTTATATACGTATATAAATGCACATAAAGATTAGTCTGCACACAGCAAATGGATTTAGAAACCTGTATAAATTCATTTAAAAGAGTATCATGTTCTACAACAAGAAAAAGGCATTTAACAGAGTAGAAAAGAATATTTAGCCACATAGCTATTCCAATTAAATAAAAATTGAATGCTTAAAAGCAGTTAATAGAGGTTTTATAGTCTCCACAAAGAAAGATTTATACATTTTATTGAAATATGTAGAGGCCTTAGTTTGACTAATATAATTAGATGATAAATTAATTTTAAATATTCCAGGAAAGGAACAGCCTAACCTGCCCTTCATTGTCAACTGTATGTCCACCTCATGGAATAGTTCTAATAAAAGGTTTATGAAAACAATTATTTTTGTTAAATTAATATAAAGTATTCTACAATTAATGTCTTCATACTTTGTGTTACTATTGTAATTAATACTCAGTGTGGTCTCTTTCTCTATATCAGACAATGGAACAAAAACTGAATAAAAACATATATACAGGAATGGTTCAATTTTTCATTGAACCGATTAAGAGTACCACTTGTCTCAGACAGACCTGCGAACTCACACCAGTTCTATCACCAGGTCTCAGTTTTCTCATTTATATAACAATGGCATAAAACAACTGGATCAGATAAATTCTTTAAAGTGTCAAGCATATAGTCTCATCTGTGTGCTCGGACTTGACGACTGCACTTGTATATATCTATGTCCCATTTCTTTACTGTGTTCATAAAAAGGAGTTTCAGATCTTCAAATCTGTGTGGCTTAGCTTATTCACAGGGCAAGGTCTGGTGCCCGGTCCTACAGAACTGAGCTGACAGCAGGCACTCAGCTAGTTTAGAGCCCTGCTACAGGATTGGCAAGTAAACTTGAAAGTTATTTCCTTCCAAGAGTCTTATAGCAGCAGAGGTTTTATGCAACTCTTGGGCAGAAATCTGGCGAAGCCTGGACAGGGCAGACTCAGATCCAAGGTAGAGAAAGTATATGGATTAGTGGAGATAGGAGCCACTGTCAGAACCAAGCCCCCTACTTCCTTCCTTACAAATGATTCCAGCTTGAGACATTTGTTCTAAATTTTCTGTTTTTGTCTATATCTTAATAGGGAGCTCACACTTGCACATGAATAACTGTAATTCTAGCCAGCTGGTCTGGCAGAATTCATAGCAGTGAGGTTAAAGTTATCTACCCACTTTGTGATCAAATATATTAATCCCAATGGTTTCACACTTGTTAGCAGTGACCTTGTGGTCTCCAAGGTCTGATTTTCTTTTTTATTTAAAACACAACTAACAATGTATAACAAATATGGTAGTTGTAATGCCCCAAAGAGATAATTGTTTATAAAGCACCATTCTTGGTAAAAAAAAAATAAATAAATAACTACTATTATATCAACCATTAGCAAACTAGTAAAAATGGGAAGGTCTGGTGGAAAGAGAACTGGCTACAGAGAGAAGATTCTGGGGAAGAGGATTTCAAGCAGATGAAACCTTCAGCAAAGCAGCAGCAGGAGAACTATTGGATATGGTGGAAGAATGGCAGGTGATTATGTATCATCAGAGTGCATGACTGGAGCAGAGAAGAGAGGAAGCCAGTAGAAGTTAAGTTTGGAAAGATAGGGTAAGAGTCAAACCAAAAACCTCATCAAATGGCACAACACTGTTGTCATCATTTGAAATATCAAGATTTTTATGATAGGTGTTATAAACCCAGATGAATGTATATTGAGGATAGGATAAAAATCAGCCTTTTTCTTTTTTTCACTGAGGTTTCTGTCTGCTGTGATGAGATATTCTAAAATTAGAAAATGGTATTGATTGCCCAACTCTGTAAATATACTAAAAACTATTGAGTTATACACTTAAAATGGGCAAGCTTTTGATACGTAAATTATATCTCCTTAAGCCGTTAGAACATGGAATGTTGAAAACAGATTCATGTACATGGAGATCTCTGGGAAGCAATATAGAGTAGTGGAAAATAAGGACTTTATAATCTGGGAAACAAGGACATGCATTCTTGCTAGCCAGTTACAGCTGAGTGACACTTAGGAGTTGAGGGACTTGACAGTGGGATCATTTTCCTCCTCCCTGCTGTGAGGGGTAATGCCCTTGTTGCAGTGGTGTTGTCAGGATTGAAGGGGGAAATAGATGTAAATTTCCCAACAGAGTCCCATGATGGCTGCTCAGTAAGTGACAGCTATCACTTTAATTTCATTGTCATTTGTAAAACGGCAGCACCCTTCTATATGAAGGCCAACGCCAAGCAGCATGATACATTTTCATGGTCCTGGGGTGTTGGTTAGGTCAGAGCTGGCAGGTTGGCCCTTGGGCCATTCTTTAAGTCCTGCCCACCAGCTCCTGTCACTCCCACTCAGGCTTGCATGTATAGAAGCATAAAAAAGTCCTTTCTTGAATATTTCAGTCAGGGAATGTGACACTGGACAAAAATCTTGTTTATTTTCATTTCCCTCTACTGCAAACTTGATGTTTCTCACAAAAAAATATACCTGACAGACTTTCTTTCCAGGTCAACAGAGACTTCCACACTCATACAAACTCTGCTGCCTGGCATTATTTATTTAAGAAGTTGAGGCAAAAAAAAAAAAAAAGCTAAGTCTAGAAGATAAAATTCCCCATAAAGACAAAAACTAGCCTTTATATTCAGAAGGCATACACGCTATAGAAAACAAAGCCATTACTGGTAAAACTTGAATCAGCTTTCAATATTCTGAGAAAAATGGAGTTTGAGATTTTGATTAATCTCATTTTTTCTATAGGCTCAGCTTTTTTTTTATAATAAACATATAAAATTTACCATAATATAGCAAAATTATTTAAAACTTAATTTTAGTCACTTCTAAAAACATTTGTCACTATTTCAGCACAGTTCTAGTGATACGTTGAAAGGCATCCAACTATAAATATTGAGTGCCTTTTGTATACCTGCCTTTTCACACGTGTTCTCTTGTATCTCCCACCTAGCTACCCCGTGAAGAAGTTATTGTTATCATTACAATCATCCATGTTTTGTTCATGAGAAATCAGACTCAGAGGAAAAGTGACTTCCTTAAGTTCACATAGGCAAAAAGTAATAGATTTAAGACCACAACTCCAATCTTCTGATTTTTGCAATTTTAACAGCAAAATTGCTAAAGCACTTTTTGAAATTTTGTATAACTTGGGCACTGTATCTCAATATATGGGAGCAAAAAGTATAAACATGAAGGAAAACCTACATTAAAATGGCAAAACATACCTGAATAAAGAACCTCCCTTTCCATAACTAACAAAACAGCAAACAAAAAAAGAATATTTAAAAAAGAAAAACAATCACCTGGCAGCAACCAAATAAAGGGACGTTGTCTTTACCCAAAGACTTCAAACTCATAGTCAAAGTAGGAAAGATAAGATTTTGAACAGAGGGGAAAAGCACAGTACAGTGCACTATGACACAATTCCTAAGAACTCTCTTATATTCAAAAAAAGGCAAACTGTGTGAGTGGCATATTCACTCCAATTCTGACTGAAGACTAATGGAAATACCACTGGGGAAAAATAGATAAATGAGGAAATTGACAAAAGGACTTATTGAGAGAAGTTAAACCTCTAGGATTATACACTGAATCAGAACGATGGGCTAATATCTAATGTGTCCCCTCCATGGAAATGTAAATTATACCTTTTCAGCCAAAAGGAGTAGAACGTCATAAAATACATGTCAGAACTTTCAGAAGAGGAAGCCCAGGTAAATACTATATTCCTCTTCAGCTGACTTCTTCCCCTCCTCCTAGGCTACAGAAAAATGGAGAGCATATGAAAAGCTCAGGCTTCAAACTATTGTTGAAGAAGAAAAGAAACAATTTTCAAATAGAGTGAGATACTACATCATATTGAATAAAAGATTTGGACAGAACTACCCAAGCATAAACAAGATGACAGAACTCACATGCCAACTAGGCAAAGGTATTTCAGTAAAAAAAGAAAAAGAAAATCTTTCTCATGGCAAAAATCTTCTATAGAAGAAAACATAGTCCCCCAGCCACCCAAAAAACAAGAAAAATAGTCATGCTATGTAATAACTTTTTTGTGAATATGAATTGAACCAACAGAAATGCAAAGATGTGATGATAAAACAGCAGATTGATATTTTTAATAGGGTATTAAGGATCTATAGATACATGCTGAAAATCACACTTATTCAAGGATTAATTGATACATTAGAAAAATCATGGGGCAAAATAAGCATGCCTGGAAATCAATTAATATCACAAAGGAAAGGCTTGAGAAAACTTCAATGAAAGCAAATAAAGCATAAAAATATTAAATTAATAGAAAGAAGCTAATAGACACAAAGGACAGACAAAGGTAGTCCAATCTGATAATGATTGACACCCATGAAGTCAAGAATTCAGTAAGTGGAATGGAAAAATTAAAATATACTATATAAAAAATGTTTTTATGGGAAGAACAATAACAAAACCTCAGTCTGGAAACCAAAAGAATAAATGTGGTTTCAGGGAAATTTAGTACAGGATGGTCAAAATCAACATACATCCTAATTAAGAATTTTAAGAATAAATAAGAATCCTTAATGGACTCACAAAAGAAAAAACAAGTCACATGCAAGGGAAGAAAATAACAGGTTGGCCTCAGACTTATCTACGTAACATATAATAGCAGGTCATGTCTACAGTAATATGAGTACCAGAAACTATTATCCAGTGAGATCATTCTGACTTAGGCTACTGTACAAGTGAGGAAAGAGCCCAAAGTACAGAGTGCCCATGACTCCTGCTTTGCAAAATGCTTGGAAATGAAATCCAGCAAAAAAGAAAAACAGGAAATGTTGGTGAGTATCAAATACAATTAAATATAGAAATAATGGGAAACTCCTATTGGAATTATGGCTACAGGTTATGTCACCTGGGTATACTTGAATCATACAAACAGTAAGAAAACAAATAAAATTGGAAGTTCATAGAAGAAAATGGAAGATTGTAAGGGTCTTTCATAATAAGGAGCCAATTAATACAAAATTAAGTTGAAATATAATAGTAAAAATTTGACTGCAACCTCTGAATGGCTTCTATAACCTATTTTTTCATATCAGAAGAATGATTTAAGCAGTAATACCTCCTGTGAAGAAAAATATTTGGAATTTCTGAAATGACTTCAATTATACTGGGGTTTTTTTCTGAAACACTGTGGTATAATTAAATTGAGCATTCTAATTAAAAATTGTGTGGTCATATATAATAAAAATGTGTTTTTGTATTAGTTCATATCATAGTATATGCTCATTGAAAGATTTCTGGAACAACATAGAACAAATGAAAACAAAGATTTTGTCTGTGTCATTGTTACTTTTTCTTCTTTTTCCTCATTCTCATAATGATCTTACAAGATGTTTTAAAAATAGGATTTTTTGCAGTATTTTAAAATGAAACAAAATGCAACAGCCTTGAAACAAACAAAAAAATTAACCAGACTTTCACTTAGAATTTTTAACACTTAAAACAAAGCATATTTGTATATGCTAACCCTTAACTGTACCCCACAATAGCATAATAAAAAATATTGAATATAAAAATAAATAAATAAATGTCAATACCCAAGGAAATTTGAAAATAGGAAATATCATGTGAAAGAAATTACCTAAATGAGTTAATGTTGATTAAAGGATAATTCTTAGAGATAAATGCTAACAGTTTCCAAATTACCAAAGATTGATAGAATTGAAATGTATCTGTAAAAAGATCAAGGAAAAGGCAAAATATGTCTAATAAGGAAATGAATTGACACAAATTATCTATATTTAGGTTTTTTTTTTCTCTCAAGACATACATTAGGATACTTTCTTTGTCCAGGTGTTTGCTCTCATGTTGAAAGTAGCTGGCCAAAGAAGGATATAATGTTGACCCTCATGCAGCATGATTTGGTAGCTGTTGAACCTCCATTTTTGGCTACTTGGTTTGTTCTTCCAGAGGAAGGAATTGGTAACAATCAAAATCATTGACTGATTTCAGCCTAAGTCTTAAATAAAAGCATAGGGTAATATTAGTATTAACTAACCTACCTTAATTTTTTTTAAAAAATTAAAATATTCATATGGTCAAGTATTGCTAAGCTGTACAAAGTTATCTTTGATCTATTGCCAATTTTAAAAGAATGCATATGCTACATTGAAATAATCAGAATAATTTTATTCCTTTAAGCAAGAGGAGAAAATTACAATGACATTATGATAGATAGTTCCCGAATATAGGCTCACACTTTACTATCTTTTTTATTGGTCTCTCCCAGGTTATATCACCATATATAGGAATTTTTTTAAAGTAGAAAAGTAAAAAATATATACATATTCTGAGACTCAGCTACTGAAGATAAATGATATGTTGTTAAAGAAATAAATTTTGTGAGAAGATTCATTTGAATTAAATAGCCTTAGCTATTTAGGATAAGCCATAAAATTTTAAGGTAAAATAAAAAGAGAAAATAATTTTTCCAGATTTACTGAAAAACTGTAATAGAAAACGCCAGAGTAACAAAAAAAATTAAGACTTAAAAATGTGAGTTTATTTCATTAAGATATAAAAACAGAAAAGTACTTTATGACTAAATCTATACTGGCTAAGCTCCAAATGTTGTGTCCACATGAAATAAAATTTCAAGGCTACTTTAATTTCAGCTTTTTATTTTCTTTTCAATCAAAGTGGCTTTTTAATGTCAGATGGGTTATAGTGCAATTTTATTGCTTTGAAATTTTTGTCATATAAACTAACTCATGATTTAGGGAAAAAATATATATTCCTCCTTTTGAATACATAGTTACTATAGCTAACAGTTAATAAGAGTAATTCACATTTTAGCATCAATTTCTAAAATAACTCAGAAATCCTCTCACTTCCTGTAAAGCAACAAGAGCTGGCTGCCTCACTGATAAATGCAACCAATATATTTTTCCAAAGTCTAGGTCTTCTAGCATTTGATGGTATCCTTATATGGTTAGGTAATATCACATCCAAATGAGGAATGAGGGAAAATACATCTTGTGGAAAACTACAAGAAAATTAAACCTGCCACTCAAAGACTTTAACAATCAGAGCTGGCTCAACCATTAGGCAAATTAGCCCTTGAGATTCTGCATATGCAAGATTTTTCTGGAAAACAAGTTTTGTTTTTGTTTGTTTTGGCCAGAACAAATTGAATAAAAAGGAGAATGCCGAATTTAACACTCTTTTTCACAAAGGCTTTTCCTTTATTCACAAATATGGGATTTGTGTAAGCTATACCATGGCAAAGCCTACAGTTTTCTAGAAATTCACAGGAAAATAATTGTTTTAGAGACGTCAGCAAAAGTAGTTGAACTAGATGCTGTGTAGTTTAGCACTACCTAATATTATTACAAAATGCAGAAATGGAAAAATACTAATTTATTTCAAGAATGGTGGCTACATCCTACACTTTTTGGATGGGTATCACCTATTGACTAAAGGAACTACAATTCAACCAATCGGATCACTACCCTATCCTGATGATGTTCCAGTCACAGCATGACCACAGCTAAAATTTGTACCAACTCTCATGCACACAACCAATTGTTTGATTAGATCAGCTAGAGAACACAGTGAATAATCTCTGATTTATAGATTAGATATCTTATGACACTTTATAAATAACATACCTCAACTTCTTAAATAACATATATCACTTTATAGCCAACATACATCAACAAGAAAATTAGATATCGTAATTAATAATGAATATAAAATATAAAAAAAATTATAATCATTGCTAAAATGTCTGCAAATATGATAAGGGCAGAAAAGTTGAAACAAGAGACACCTCGAGCTGAGGATGGTGGCTCACACCTGTAATCCCAGCACTTTTGGAGTTGGAAGTAGGAGGAGAGTTTGAGTCCAGGAATATGAGACCAGCCTGGGCAACATAGCAAAACCTCATCTCTACCAAAAGTAAAAAAATTAGCCAAGTGTGGTGGTGCATGCCTATAGTCCCAGTTACTTAGGAGGCTGATGCAGGAGAATCACTTGAGCCCAGGAGTTGGATCCTGCTGTAAGTGGGGATTGCACCCCTGCACTCCAGCCTTGGCAACAGTGTAAGACCTGACTCAACACAAACAGCCTAACAAAGAGACAACTGAAGAACAAAGACAGCAACTTGCTTCATGTCAGACTTTCACTTAGGATTTTGCTTTTTCTGTAGTGTTGTTGTTATCCATGCAATGAGAGGTTATTGGGATAGGGTGGTGATAACAGAGAAAGAAAAAACATCTTCTGGATTTCTGAGCATGACATTCTGTTGCAGTTATGGTTCTCCCAGTGGCTGGGCCAAGTGTGCAGACAAAATACTCAGAATTTGCCAGGAAGATGTTTCTTTCAAAGTGGTTTATCAATGATGGTTGTAATTTTTAATTTTACCTGTTAACTTAACTGGGATTCAGAGTGTCCAGTTATTTGGTCAAACATTACTCTGGGTGCATCTATGAGAGCATTTTGGTATGCAATTAACACTCCAATCTGCAGACTGAGTAAAACAAATTGCCTCCCTAAGCAGATAGGCCTCATCTGATCAGGTGAAGCCCTGAATAGGACAGAAAGGTTGGCCCATCTTTCAAGTAAGGGGAATTGCTCCTGCCTGACTAAATGATCTGGTACATCAGTCTTTTCAGATTTTGAAATTGAAACATGGGCTCTTCCTAAGTCTTGCGCCTGCCACCTTCCAGCTTGAACTTATATCATCAGCTAACTCTCCTGGTCCTCAGACTTTCAGACTCAGACTGGACATACACAATTTGCTCTCCTGGGTGTCCAGGTTGCCAACTGCAGATCTTGTGACTTCCCAACCTTCAAAGTTATATAAACCAATTTACTATAATAAGTCTATTAATAGATAGATAGAAGATAGAAAGATAGATAGAAGATAGAGATAGATTAGATAGATGATAGAGATAGATAATAGACAGATGATAGATAGATTGTTGATAGAGATCGATTAGATAGATGATAGACTGATGATAGAGATAGATTAGATAGATTATAGATAGATGATAGAGATAGATTAGATGATAGATAGATATAGAGATATTGCTATACACACACATATCTTGTTGGTTCTGTTTCTCTGGAGAAAACTAATATAGTTAATAATGATAATCAACTAGTGTTTCTAGCGTTTGGATTATCTAACGTAATACTTCAGTAAGACCCAAGCACTGTTATTTAGACCAGTACTTCTCAAATATCACAGTGCATACATATTCCTGGAGATATTGTTAAAATGTCAATTTTGATTTAGCAGGTGGGATCCGGGGCCTAGAACTCTCCATTTCTGGCAGGGGCCCAGGTGGTACCAGTGCCAAAGCTGCTAATCCATGTACCATACTTTGGGCTGCAAAGATTTAGCAACCACATCTTTACTTCAAAATATCGATACTGGAGACTTTTCTAAGCCTAGCAGCTTCTGTGGCATCATATCCCAGTCCTAGGCTTCTTCCTACATCACGGCAAGGCTATATAGTCAAAGTGTAAACCAGGGGTCATCTGTGAGGAAAATGAATGTCATTCACAGTCATTGATCTCTGTTTCTGCTATCAGCAAGCCTCAAATGGGTGCCTGCCTGTGTATGAAGAAGAAAAATAGATATGGATAAAAACAAAAGCATTTCCTCTTGGGCAGAGACAATCCACTGTTTCGAGTATTATTTTCTGGCTCCCTAACTGTTGTGGGCAGACTCTGTCAGCTAAGTGGAACTAAGTCGGGGCTGCAAACCTTGGCTTTCTCAGAACATTCCCACATCAATGCATTCTCTTGACAAGTCCCTGGGCTTGCTTGCCTATCTCACCAAAACAGAGAAACATGCATTTCTGAGTTACTTTTTGTGATATCAAGCCTATCAATAACACAAATTATGCCATATATTAAAATGTCATTAGCCAGTTTGGGAAGAAACTTTTCATCTGTAACAATCCAAATGTGCCTTGCAATACCTGTGCTGCAAATTATAGAAAAGGAAACGCCAATTCTAGTTTTCCTTTTAGTTTTAGGTTAACATTTTGCAATAACTTGGCTTGTCTTGACAAAAGCACCTGTTAAAGGTAAATGTCACCACATCTTTACCTAGTAGACACTAGATTAACAAAACACAAAAATATTTTGCCAGGAATGACAAGAGGCAGCTGCAACTTTTATAAGAAAAAACGTGTTCTGACTCATCCAGATGGCTACACTGTCAGCTACATGATTGGAAGCAGTAGCCAGGTTAGAAGACCTGGCTATCTGATGCACCCTGTTCTATCTGATGCACCCACTCTTTGGACCACATGGTATTTCAAACTGTCTTGTGTCAGGAAATACCATGCGGGTGTGAAACAAGGGAGTTAAACCTTGCTTTCAATCATTTTACATCACAAGTGCCACCCAGTGAAAGCTCTCACGTCTACTCTTTCTTTTTTAATATCATCCTGACTTCCTCATTTCCTCAGTTGCTTTGGTAGGTGTTTTGACACTTGACACTTGTAAAAACAGCAAAAAAGCAGGTTTTTCTACATAGACATCCCTCTGTTTTCTAATACTGTGAGAGAAGGAACTGTCGCGAAAAATCAGATGTTTTGATTAGAGAATCGTCACATGTGTGATTGTAACACATTTAAATAGGTGTACCACCAAATCTAGACTGTGTACAATATACCATTTCTTTGATTATCCAAAAGGCTGTTAAGGTTGCATGACAGATGTGTGGAAATACTGGTTAGTAGTGCAGTCTAGCTAATTAAATGCAATACAACATTCTTACTGAGTGCCAAGGCTATAATGGTACCCAGTTGCTAGATTGCTGAAATAAAATGAGTTACTGGCTTGCATAGGTATTATCTAACATCTGGATCATGCTGTTTCTCAAACATAGAAAAATCATTAACCTAACGAGTTAGGGTTGCTTGACGCCTTGTATATATGGGCTCACACATTAAGGTAAATTACCTCAAAGTTTGGGAGAGGGTTTTCAGGGTGTGTAAGTTTCTAGAAAGTACATGGAGAAGAATCAGAAAGGGTACTTATATACAATATATTGAAGAAGTTCTGTTGCTATGGAGTGAGTAATTTAAAACAGATCAACTACCCAGGTACATTTCAACCTCCTCTTTCCTACATTCTCATGTGAGTAGCACCGTTCTGAACACGCTCCCCTCCATGGCATTCCTGCTTTACTCTGTGGTAACATATCAGTAACAGTGTAACTGGTTTTAAAAATCAGGTTTTTTCGAGTCCCGCCTGGACAAATTGGCAAGACCTCATCTCTACAATAAATCAAAAAAATTAGCAGGGCGGGGATCGCCGGAGCCCAGCAAGTCGAGGCTGCGGTGGCCGGAAACAGCCACTGCACTCCAGTCTGGGTGACAGAGTGAGACTCCAACTCAAAAAAAATAAGAAAATAAAAATAAATCAGGTTTTTGCAGCTATGTAATAAAAGTAGCATTTTATAGTGGTTTTCATTCATAAAAATTGATGAACTCATAAAAAGAAAGAGAACTAACATTTACTGTATGACTGCTATGTGTCTCCACTTAGATGTCTCCACTTTATATGCATTAGGGGCATGATCTCACTTAATCTCCACCAAAAATCTGTAGGATAGCTATTAATTCCACTTTCCTGATAAGAAAACAGAGCCTCTGAAAGTGCAAATTTGTCCCTGGTCACACAACTGGGTACTGATAGACTTAAAATATGAACTTATATCTATGTGATTCTGATACATATTTTGATTCTCATACACTCTAGGATGTACATATGAGAAGTTAAGAAAAATAAAGTATATCTACATTAGCAGCTTGTTTGCTTGCTTTACAACCATTCATTTATCTAATTGAACAGTAATATAACTCATTGTTGGAAAACTTGGAAAATAGAGAAGACTGCAAAGAGCATAAACATTATCTGTAATACTTCCACATGGGGATAACAACTGATAATATTCAGTGCATCTATATAAACTTAACTTTCACAAATTTAGGTTCATAATGCATGTATATTTTATAAACACTGCTTGCACTACAATATCATGGCCAGTTTGTGTGTTATTAAGCATACTCCTAAAGCTTGATTTGTATGGCTACATGTTATTCTATAGTATGAAGATACCATGACTCAATCTGCTCCCTTTGTTGAATAGCCCTGTTGTTTCAACTTAAAATTATTCTTTAAAAATAAGAAGGCAGTGTGATACAAAGAAAATAGCTTGGCACTAGAAATATAAAAAAGTACATTCTAGGTTTGTTATTTGCTATCTCTGAAACATTTTTAAAGCCATTTAACCTTCCTGGTATTGATTGTTATCTGTAAAATAGAAGAATTCCAGTAGATCGCTATTCTCACGCATCATAGGTGCTCTGATTATAGGAATACCATAGAAAGTATCCTAAAACTCTGATGCCTAAACTGGAGTATTTGTAACACTTTATACAAAGATATAGGCAATGGTGGGGGCTTGAGGGCTGTTACAAATCTATATATTGGATCAATATTGTAAGCTTTCCATCCTGGGAAATCCAATCTACTCACATTTACTTGAAAAGTTATTTTGACAAATACTGAAGAATGTTACTCCCTAAAACAGAAAACTTCAAAATATAGAACTCCAACTTCCTAAGATATATAATGCTCTTCAGTGTTATTAGATATGTCTTTGTGGAGTATTTTAAGTATTTGAACAGAGCTACCTAAAAAAATTGAAACTGGTCCTAAAATATTACAATAATGTTAGTAACCAATGAGGTATGTCCATGTAATGATGTAATTTGTGGCACAGATTTCCCTTGCAAATGTCTTCCTTTGGATCCGGTGGACAGCAAAACATTTCTCTAGATTGGAATTAACAGTAAACCCTTTCCTTTTGTTTCATATCTTCTATTAGAAATATGTGTTAGCACCATTAGCAAAAAGTGACTTTGAAAAGCATCTTGGTCTTTGCAGCTTCTAAGCATTTTCCCTTCTTGTTCTTCTCCTGGTTTTTATTTTTATTTGTGGTTACTGTTGTTGTTGTCATTATTGTTGTTCTTCTTTGGTCTTTGGATCATTTGTCATCATCCGGGGAGTTATCGTCTCTCCTTTGGTTGCTATGTTAGAGACAATTTTTTATTTATTATTCCCTTATTAAAACAGATATTTATGAAATGTACATGATATATTTTTTAAACTCTCTTTTCCCAGTAAGAGGTAAATGCATGCATGCGTGGAATGGTTTGCAAGGCAATCCATGGTGGCTATTGGTGAAATGACAATCAGCATCTAGGACAATGAAGATGGAGTGAATCAGTTGGGAATTATTCATGCAGATTGTCTACCCATGAAAACCAGCAATTTCTGATATAAGGAATAAGAATTGATCTAGTAGGAGTCAAGCAACAGATCTAATGAAAATTCAATGGAATCTTGAAAAAGTGATTTAATATGTTCTGCCCATCCTTCAAGTCTTAGCCTGTTTTTTTGTGTGTGTGTGGTTTTTTTGGTTGGTTTTTTTGGCTATCTATGAAAATGGAAATATCATACATTTTCACACATACACTCTTGTGTTTTCTCTTACCTGAATATATATTGAGATAATACACTCATTAATGAGAGTGTGAGTAATGAATGACACATGGCTCTTATCCTCAAGGACCTCAAAGACCTATTGACCAAAACTGAAAAGTCCTAAGCATAGGAAGATAATTCTTCTGAGGGAGTTTGTATTGTTTGTTTGTATTGTCTTTAAAACTAGCCTGCCTAATAAAACCACTTGTTGGTTTTCCAGTATCATACAGATACCGAGGCTAATATTTCACATTGCTGATATGTTAAGTTGGGCAGAGATTTACAGTTCCTTTCCACACACAAGGTTGCTCTCACAGCAGTATGGAATTGTAGGGAAAGTAGCCATCATGGACATTTGCGAGGCAGCTGGATAAAGGAAGTAAATTTCTTTGATGTCACACAATTAGACTATGAAAGTCAGGTCTTAAACCAGTTATGTCAAATTAGTGATTTAATGTTGTTTTCTTTTTTCTTTTCTTTTTTTTTTTTTTGAGTTGGAGTCTCATTCTGTTACCCAGACTGGAGTGCAGTGGCCGCTCCCGGCCACCGCAGCCTCGACCTGCTGGGCTCCGGCGATCCTTCCGCCTCAGCCTTCCAAGTAGCTGGAACCACAGGCGCGCGCTATCATGCCTGGCTGATTTTTTGATTTATTGCAGAGATGAGGGCTTGCCAAGTTGCCCAGGCGGGTCTCGAACCCGCGGGTTCAGGAAATCCACTTACCTCAGCCTCCCAAAGCGCAGGATTACAGGCTGAGCCACCGAGCCTGGCTGTTGTTTTCACTCTTTCTTGTTTCATATCAAAATGTTTGCTTAATATTAAATACTCTATAAACTCAAGAATTAAATTAACACAAAAAGCAACCATGGACAGACATTACCATTTCCAACACTTTTCTAGTCTCACTTTTTCTAATCACTTTGAGAGTAGTAGAAAGATGGGGCAGCACTGGACAGACAATTATAAATTGAAAGAGAAAATGTATTTATTTAATTAAAATAAGAAAATTATTATGCTTAATAAGAAACCTAATTTAGAATAAGAAGTTAATAATTTGGACGTAAATACTTGGAGGCCCTTAAAGTTATCCTGAATTTATCCAAAGGAGAGGAGGTTATGAAATGTTTACAGGAGTAAAGTAAACTGAGAAAAATGGGCAGAGCTAGGCTAAGTGAGGTCAAGGATTTGCCCAACAGGAAACTGGAATACACAGGCTTCTTTTGGGGTTGCCATGATTAAAGACGTCCTCCCCATGTTCAATATGTTCTAAAAATAATACCTGTAAAGTAAACAGTAAATAGAGCAGAGCAACACTTGCCTTGCCAGTTCCACTTTGAGAGGAAGGATTAGGGAGAAATGTGTGCGAAGAACAAAGGGTGACCGCAAAAGTCCACGGGAGGAAACTTTGAATAGCTTGGTAGGTCTGTCATGTGTTACAAACATTTGTGATAGGCTACCTGACTGTATTTTCTTGTGTCTGTTGCCCTCAGGCACACTCAAAGTGTTAAGAGGGTTAAAAAGGGAAGCGTTGACAAGGACATCTCAAGAGGAGGATCACGACTGTACTGTACAAACATGCATGCCCGCTGCCTTTCCAGGTCACTTCTGTTTTTGTCCATTGGTAAGGGGAACCACCACAGAGGGGTTTAAGTAATCTACAGAAACTTCTGTGACATTGATTTTATCCTTTCTGTGAGCGAGAGTTCAACAACACAAACTTTTGCATGAAAGAGTCAGAAAAATGCCAGAACTCAAAATGTCTCCTGGTCAATGCCCTATTTCCTTTAGCACAAAGGACCAGCTTTGCCTTTGTTTATTACCAGATACATCCTTCAAATCGAAGCCATCTGTTCCATGAACTTCTAAGAGTTGGGCCAAGGGAACTTTAAACCAAGAAACCATTTTACCAAATGTCAGTCAGAGTGTCTGGCATCTGGCTGAAACCTAACAGCTTAGAATGTGAAACATTCCAGAAGGCTGTAGCCTTCTCTGGAATTTTACAAAATATAGTGTGCACTTAAAATTGATGCTTATTTTATGTTTCTGATTAAAAAATTATTCAAGGTCTATTATAAAAAATAGAAATATAAAAAACCAGAAAGAAATAAAAATTATTCAAGACCACACCACATAAATATAACCACTATTATAATGCTGCTGTTATATTTTCTGGTCTTCTTTTATATATTGTTTGCTTTAAAAACTTGACATCATATTCTATATAATTTTGTATAAATGTTTCCCCTTATATATTTTATATATTATTTAATACAGTGTTAAAATATTAATTTATCATAAGATAGTATTATTATGAATCAAGTCTAAATTGATATACTTACATATTTTTCCAATTTTAAATAAAATATTTCAAAGAATGTCTTTGCTTATATAACATCGTGTGTATCTTTGATTACTGCCTCGATTTTATTCTAGAATCATAATTATTATGACAAAAATCCATGAATATTTTTGAATCACCGATAGATTTTGCCATATTGACTTCTGGAATGTTAACTTTCTCACAGGCCATGGTTGAAGAGCTCTATCTTGCTGTACTCTGTCAACAGAAGAAATAATTCAAGAAGATATCTGGAAAATACTGTGATTTTGAGTTTTTACTAGTGAATTAATCTTTCTCCTCTCTCCTCCTCCCCCCACTTGCCTACAACAGAAAAATAATCGATGTCCTGGGACACACCTGGCCCACAACCGGCCCTAACCCATCTCATCTGGGACTGATTGAGGGACTCTGTCTAGATCTCCTCCCACTGACTGGTATCACAGCACTTCTCAGAAGGAAGAGGTACATGCCAATGCTCAGTGACGTTCTTCGATCTGATTACATCTAAGGCATACACAGCAGAAATTCTTCCAACATTTGTTCCTTACAGTCATTTTCAATTGTTAGACGTTTCTCCTATTTGGGTAAATAGTCCATGTATCTTTTCATTTGTACAGCTTTTAGCATTTGTATGCTTTTCATTGTTCTTCCTTTCACCTTTAAGCCTTTAAGTTGCCGCGTTTTTTTGTTTTGAGGGAGCAATACTTTCTCTCCTCTCAAATAAAAATTCAGCTTCTCCGTAGGTCTCCTCTCATTAGCTCTTTTCTCTTCCCTCAGGAAGCCTCTCCTTCTCAAAGTTACCTTCTCTTCCAGACATTTACTACAATCAGTTTTATTCAGAGATGGCCATAAATCAATCTCATAATGTGTCCAATGATAACCCATATACTAGCTGATAACCACTTACGATGTGCTTTCTTTTGTTTAAAAATTTTAAGAGAAATTAAAGAAAAACAATAGCACTCCAAGATTCAAAAGAATAAAAGTTTACCGATAGCTAATGGGGAAAACACTCTGGACCCAAGAATCTTTTGTGATGGTCTCTCAGACCTGACTTTGGTTTGCTGCCTTTTGAAAGACTGTGCTTGTGCCTTAAAATGGAAACCTGAATTGCAAGGATACCTCTAAGTGTTCCAGGCTCTTAATTCTACAATTATTTCAGTTTTCTTTTTTAACCTGAACTCGAAATCTTGTTCCTGCAAACTGTATGGCATTCACAGCTTTGTTTCTCTAGTGGTTTCAGGTTGTTAGTAAATTTACTGACGACTGAACAGGGGCCGTCCTTATAAATTTTGCCATAAGCTCAAGCTCATAGCATTCTAAAACAAGAAGAGACTTCAATTCTATCTGATGAGCCTCAGAAAATTGAGGTAGGTACAGACAAACCAGGCAATTTGCAGGACAATACAGGTGACTAATGTCTTCCAACACTCAAGTCAATGTTTTCTATTACAATGATGTCATTTGCTGTGTTGTTGTTGTTGAAAACTTCATGTGAGATACATCCCAAAATAACTCTTCAAGTGCATTTTATTTATATTATTACCACAGTCTCACATTAACCTTTTCCTTTGTGATCAATTCCTCCTAAAAATTCATCCAGTTCCTATGAAAAGAAATAGTTGCTAGTTAAGTTGCAAAGACACAGGTGCAACCTCAGATGAGTCAAAAAGCTAGTGTACTCACATTTACATTTCTCTTAATCATGGGGTATGCACCTGCTTCTAAGGGATAGGTTTCCAGGAAGTTAAACAATTCTTTGTCTGTATCCACATTTTATTCAGTTTAATTAGCTTTATGCATATGCTAGTTTCCAAGCACCATACCACAAAGAGGTATGGGACTATATCTAGATATAGACATAGATCTCAATAAAGAGCAAAAATGAGAAAAGGCAGCAAAAGTGCTAATAATTCAATAGTGTAGTGTAAAATATGATGGCACAATTGGTTCTCCAGTGAACAGAGAGAATAGAGGCATTCAGATCCGAGAATAACTTTCCTCTTGGGTTAAAATTTCTTTTCTTCATGTAATTCACAGCCTTCCAGTCTTAGCAGGTTTTTGTGGGACTCAAAATGAAACATGATCATTGTCTTTTACAACAAATAAGTCTTATCCCATGTGACTAACCAAGGAAATGACATCTTAAGCACCAGGATCACAAATGGAGGAAACCTGAGCTGCTTAGGAGGAAGGATTTTGCAGTGACAAGCTAAAGCATCTGATCTCTGCAGATGCAATGCTCACACCATCCCCTGAGTAAGAATGGAACTACCTGGATCTTCAGGACAAAAGGGTGTCCCAGTTCCAAGAGGAACTGAAAGGTAAATTGACTTCCGCTTCTCTAAGCCTGGGAGGCTGACTGGTTCATTGGCCATGGTTGCCCTTCAGAAGCAGAAATCAGGACAAACATAGTTGACTTCACCCCCTCTTTCATGCAGAGACAACAGTGATGAATCTTTTCATAGGTAGCTGTGTTTATACAGAGGTCAGTTCATTTAATTTGAGGGAATAGTTTGGGAGTGTTAAATAAGTTAGCATATATGGAAATCAGTAATCTGATTATCTTTACCTGACTTAGAATGAGGCTAAGTCTGACATTGTATAAGGGAATCTTGAAACAGGACTAATTTTCCTTTTGACCTTTATTTACCCAATTGAAGCAGGTTATTTAGAAGGTAAATCCGGAACCCAGACAAATGGAACACTATTTTACTAAATTGTACCTTTTCTATTATTAAGGATGTAAATTATAATAGAGAGATTTTTAGAAGATAAACATTTTCAGTTTACCAAGAAGAGACTCATTTAAATACTGAGCAGAACAAGTTTCAATTTCCCTTGGTTGGGAATTTAGTTCTTCATGTGACAGAGATCACTTTATAACTATAGACCTCAGAAGTTTATACATTGGTTCACCTATATTATTATTCTCTTTGGATCTTTCACATATTCTGTCAGTCATTTGCAAAGGCATTTTTGTTTCTTTTTTAAAACCATGAAAACTAAAGCCGGGGCAGTTCTGTGCCCTTCAGAAATGAAGCTCATCGATGTTCAGTGACTTTAACTTACAAGGGAAGCTTATTGCTTCTATAGCAATTCAAGTAAAAACACCCCTTTTTAGCCCCTTAATGATTACTTTCCCTGAGTTGTTAATGTATTATCATGTTTGCATGTCTCCTTTGATTTAAAATTTTTATTGGGCAGGGACTATGTCATACTCATTCTCATACCTTCTAAGCTGCTTTGCATGGTAACTTGCGCACAATAAAGGCTCATTACCTATCTTGATAGGTTGAACTACACCTTGAAAAGACATTCATGTAATTATTTCATGTAATTTTTTAATATATCTATTGTATTCCCCTGTTACTATTTGTCAAGGAGAATTTTTTTTTCTATGCTAAAAAAAAAAAATCTCTTTTAGAAGTAAAACAAAGAACTCCCAACTATTTTTGTCACAAACATGAAAGTTGGGGCTCCTAGCACATATTTAACTCTCTAACCTCAATGAAAGATGACAGAACTTATCCCTTAGAATTTTTATAAAAAATTGTTTTGTTATATCCAATATATTGTCTTAGTCCATTTGGGCAGCTGTAACAGAATATCATAGACTGGGTGGCTTAAATAACAGAAATTTCTTTCTTGTAGTTCCAGGGCTGAGAAGTCCAAGATCAAGGCACCAAGCAGATCTACTATCTGATGAGGGCTTTATGGCTTGTTGAAAGCTGCTTTTTTGTGGTATCTTCAGATGACAGAGAAGGAGAAGAAGCAAGTTCTCTCATATTTTTTTGAAGGGACACCAAGCCCACACATGAAGGTTTCACCCTCATAGCCCAAAAAGCTCTCAAAATTCCCACCTCCTACTATGATCACATTCGGGCTAAAATCTCAACATACAAATTCTGGAGGACACAGTCAGTTCATAACAAGTCTACGGATGCTATATTTTTGGCATTTAAAATTCCTTGCCAGTCAAGAAATTACATGTTATTCAGGTATTTGATATATTTCTCATTTGAAATTAAAACATACATAATTTTAACTAAAATCCTTAAAGAAAGAAATATTTCTCTGGCCAAGGCAGCCTGATCTGGAAAATGTAAGAATGCATATAGAAAATGTCAAGATTTTTCCATGTGAAAAGAAGAAAAAAATGTAAGTGGTTTCTGTGATTTCATGAAGCATTTCCTATCCCACCCCTCCAGAGTGAAAGTGACTCAACCCAGCTGGCCAAAATGGTCACTGTGCACATGATTGCCAGGTAAGGTGACCTCTGCTATTGTAAGTTTACCAAGACAAATTCTGGGCTTCTTGCCATCATGACTGCCTCCAAAACATAGTCTCCAATTTCCCTTAAACACACTTTGGTACCAGGGATAATGAAAAATAGGATGGGTATAATAATCAAATGAGTAGTCATTTATGTTCATGAATGAAGGCCCAGATTTGTGGCACACATGCAAAACTAACATCTTTAATGGTTCCTTCAACTTACCTTTTGTAGCAAAGTCCATTCTCAAAACATAATCACTACAGTCAAATTTAGTAATTCTATATTAAAATGTGAAGAAGCATTTTGATAAGATTTATAGGTTGGCAAAAAATTAAATGAAACCATAGTGATACAAAAATAGCAATAAGAAAAAATAAAACCTTGAGTGATTTTAAATTTCCAAGAGCTCAAATTAGTCAGCCAAAGCAGAAAAGGATATAAAATAATAATAAAGAAACAGAAACCACAGATAACTTTTGGGACGTTTTGATTGTACCACTAAGAGGTATTTTTCTGTCTTTCTCAAGAGTCTTAATGTCTTAGCTTAAGGGTATTAAGGAAAAAATTATTTTTGATACTTATTAAAGCATCATTTTGATACTTGTTAAATACTTTTTTCAAGACCATGATGATAGGTACAGAAACCACTGCAATGGGATTGTGTAGTAGAAGAGAGAGATTAAGCTCAATGCTGAATACAGCCTGGGCCAAGTGGGAGTTTATAGTCAAGGAGCAGAGTCAAGGTCAAAGGATGGATAATTACTAGAGGAAACACCAAGTGTAAAGGCGGTTTTGGCTAATACAGAAAGGACTCTTGCTGAAGACAAGTGAGAGTAATCAAACATAACCTGGAGAATGATGAAGAACAGGGAACCTGATCAGATATCAGGTAATCAGATGTCAACAGTGGGAGGTTCTTGCTGAACAACTTAGCAGAGATTGCTAAAACCAGACTTTACAAAGAAGTACACAGATGGACCTAGGAGAAGGCTCAAAAGCCTGGTTAAAATTTTGGCCAAACAAGCAGATGTGGAACATACCTCTGAAGAAAGTACCAGGGAGCCCTGAAGGAGTCCACGTAATAAAACCTCAGACATAATCATAGATTCTGGTTATTTTAACTAAGCACAATTCTGCAGCGTCCCCCCAAGGCCCTACCCTATTGTCATGTCCTAAAGGCGGGGATAGAATACAAAATACTCAGCACTCAAACTCTAACTTTTTGGATAGGTGACACTGGGCACATGTTTTATGCATAGTGAAATATAGAGAGAGCTTCCTACATTAACACAGCAGAGAGAAAACCTGAAGAGAGCTGCCACTGTGTGCAAAAATGGCACAACACTCTTACAAATGGACTGATTCAAATAAATATGCAAAAATGCATCATGCAAAAGTGTTGTTTTTAATACTAGAAAACATAACTCTCAAAACAAAAGAAATTCCCTGAAAGGACTTGAAGCTATGGAAAACAATTAAGTAGAAGGTATAAGTTCTAATGTTCTATAGCAGAGTAGGGTGACTAGAGTTAACAACAATGTATTGTATATTTCAGAGTAACTGAAAGAGAAGACTGGAAGTGTTCCTAACACATAGAAAGGATAAATATTCGAGGTGATGGATACCCCAAATAACCTAACTTGAGTGTTATGCATTCCTTGCATATAACAAAAGATGACATATGCCCCATAAATATGAACAAATATTATGTATCAATTTTAAAAATTAAAGAAGCAAATATCAAACCAATCAAATATAAAAGAATTCATTTATGTTAAGTATTATTTGTTATGATTATATTATTATTAAATTTTAGAGTAATTTAATCTACTCAGTGTAAAGACATTATAACGACAAAATGACATGCATAGGGAGAATGTAGCCTGTAGAAAATAAAACTACTTGTAAATAATAAAAATAAATAGAAACAAGAATGGAAAAGTCAAATAACTGACTTAGTGAAATGACTTGGCATAGGCACTGCAAATGCAGATATGACAGAGCGATCAAAGCTAAACTAATAAACCTGAAGAACATAGATTATCCAACATGAATATTTTTTGGTCGCTCTGAAGAGAAAATTCCACAAATGGAGGTTCTTGCTGAACAACTTAGCAGAGATTGCTAAAACCAGACTTTACAAAGAAGTACACAGATGGACCTAGGAGAAGGCTCAAAAGCCTGGTTAAAATTTTGGCCAAATGATACAGAAAAGACAACTTAAAATGAAACACAAGAAAGTTTCACAGAAAGGAAGAAAAGAGGGAGAGAGGACAAACAGGAAAGGAGAAGAAAGACAAAAATAAATTATGCAGACTAACTCAGGTGTTGTTGTAGGTGCCTTAAATATGCTAACTCAGTATGAAATAGGAACTCTTATTTCCATTTTCAGATGATGAAATGGAGGCAGGAAGAGATAAGTAACTAGCTTCAGGTCTCAAAGTAAGCGACAGAGCCAGAATTTAAACCTAGGTGATCTATATTAGAGAGAAAAGAACGTATATTCTAAGAAGTTTGGAAACAAAAGCCAGTGAATCATTAGTTTAATACATGGGGCAAAAAAAGATAAAAAATGTAATTATCACTGTTGCTTAGATTATACTAGTGACTCTTCAATTAGAAATACAACTTTTCTATAATCTGTGATTTCAAACTTGTCAAGATGGCATGATACAAGTCCCCCTCCCCCTCCTCAAGAGTTCTCTTCTTCTTCACATAGAAGATGGGGCAGATTTCTCTATGTAAAAAGAGGAATTTATTTAATGATGTCTGTTATTTTATAAATTACTCTTTAACCTATTACCAAACAGTGAATGTAATTGAAACATCATCCTGCAATAAAGCTCAAAGTCTTCAATTTTATCTTTTAGAGCTTCGGAACAGCTTTTTAATCTTCATCTTAAACAAGAGCAGATAACCAAGAATTACCAGAAAACTGAAGAAAGCTTCTTTCGTGAAAGAAAAATATTGGGCAAGGAAACAAAAAACCCGGAGGAAACAAATTATACAAAGAAGAAAATGTTTAAAGCCTACCATTAATGTCAAAAGAGAAATTTGATTAATTAAAAGAGAACAGCTTCCTAATTTTAAAATTACTATGGAGATACAGAAATCAACAAAGTGGGGTGTTGACATAAAAATAGACCTATAAATTAGTGTAATATAATTGAAAGTCCAGTAATAAACCCCTTATAATTATGGTCAATTTCTCTCCCACAAGGTTGCCAAGCCAATTCAGTGAGAAAGGACAGACTTTTCCAAAAATGATTTTGGAACTATTGAATATTCACATGCAAAAAGGATAAATTTATGTTCTACCCTCACACCATGCACAAAAAAATTGATTCAATATGAATCCAAGACCCAAATGTAAGAGCTAAAACTACAAAGCCTTTACAAGTGAATACAGGAGAAACTCTTTGATCATAAATCAAGCATAAATAAATTTCATAAGATTGAAATACTGCCATGCACCTTCTCAGACCACGGTGGAATAAAAATATATATCAACACCAACAAAATTTTCCCAAAACACACAAAGACATGGACACTAAACAGCATGATATTAACAATTACTGGATCAACACAGAAATCAAAAACAGAATTAAAAGATTCCTGGAAACAAATGAAAACAAAGAAACATCTTACCAAAACCTCTGAGATGCCATGAAAGCAATTCTATAAGGAGAATTTATATCTCTATGTCCACACATCGAGAAAATGAAAAGATCACAAGTTAAAAACCTAACAAATCACCTAAGGAACCTGGAAAGACAAGGCCACCAAAACTCTATCTTTAGCAGAAGAATCCAGATCACCAAAGTAAAAGCTCAAATAGAGGACATAGAAGACAAAAATATCATAGAAAAAAATCAATAAAACAAAATGCTGATTCTTTGAAAGAATAAACAAGATTATGGACCCCTAGTCAGAATGACCAAGAAAAAGAGAGAAAAAGCCCAAATAAATGCAATCAGAAATGCAAAAGATCAAATCACAACACCCGAAGAAATACAAATGATTATCAGAGACTAATATGCACACCTGTATGGAAACAAACTCAATAACCAAAATGAAACAGAAGACTTTCTGACATCACACAACGTCCCAAGGTTAAAACAAGAAGACATTGAGACACTAAATAAACCAATAACAATCCAGGATATTGACTTCGCCATAAAAAAACTACCTACAAAAAAAAAAAGCCCTGGACCAGATGGCTTTCAGGCGAAATTCTACAAAACATACTAGGAAGAGCTGATACCAATCCTATTGAACGTATCCCAAGCAATTGAGAAACATTTAATTAACCTCCAAATCACTTTAGGAAGCTAACATCACACTGATACCCAAACCAGGTAAAGATCCAACAATAAAAGAAAACTACTGGCCAATATCCACAATGAACATAAAGCAAAAATTTTCAGCAAGATTCTAGCAAATTGGATACACAACACATTTCAAAAATCACACCGTGATCAAGCAGGCTTCATCCCCAAGATGCAGGACTGGTTTAACATCCTCAAGACCATAAATGTAAAGAAATACATCAACAGATATAAAAACAAGAACCACATGATTATATCATTAGATGCAGAAAAGCTTTCAATAAAATCCAGCATCATTTCTTGATAAAAACCCTCAAACACCTCAGCATAGAAGAACATACCTCAAAATAGTAAGCACCATCTACAATAAACCCACAGCCAACATATTGCTAAATGATCAGAAACTGGAAATATTTTCCCTGAAAACTGGAACAAGACAAGGCTGCCCACTCTCACCCCTCCTGTTCAACATTGTGTTGGAAGTTCTGGCAAAGCAATTAGACAAGAGAAGAAAATCAGGGGTATCCTAATAGGAAACGAAGAAGTTAAGTTATCCTTCTTCGCTGATGATATGATCCCATACCTCAAAAAAACAATATAATCTGTCAGAAACCTCCTTGCATTGATAAGAACTTGACAAAGTCTCAGGTACAGAAAAATGTGCAAAAGACACTTGCATTCTTATACACCAACAACAAACAAGCAGAGAACCAAATAAAAAACACAATCCCATTCACAATAGCCACAAAAAAACAAAATGAAATACCTCAGAATCTTCCTAACCAGAGAAGTGAACGATCTTTACAACAAAAACTGCAAATCACTGCTCAAAGAAATCAAAGAAGACACAAACAAATGTAAGAAAATTCCATGTTCATGAATAGGAAGAATCAACATTATTAAGATGTCCATCCTACCAAAGGCAATCTACAGATTCAATCCAATACCCATTAAATTACCAACACCATTCTTCTCAGACCTGGGAATGACAATACAGAAATTCATATAGAAACATAAATGACCATGACTAGCCAAAACAATCCTTAACAAAATAAACAAAGTGGGAGGTGTCACACTTCCAGATAATCTGTAAACTTCAAACTTTATTCATAAGGCTACAATAATCAAAACAGCCGGGCATTGGTACAAGAACAGGCATATGAACCAGAGGAACAGAATAGAGATTCCGGAAGCAAAATCTCAATGTCTCAACCAATTCATCTTCAACAAAGCCTCCACCACCCACTACTGGGGAGAGAAGACCCTATTCAGTAAATGGTGCGGAGAAAACTGGCTGACCACATGTAGAAGATGGAAACAGGACCCCTACCTATCACCATACACAAAAATCAACTCTAAATAGATCAAAGACCTAAACATAAAGCCTGAAACTATAAGAATCTTAGAAAATGCAGGAGACACCCTTACAGAAATCGGAGTAGGCAACCAATTCCTGATCAAAACCCCAGATGTCCATGTCATAAGAGACAAGATAGACAAGTGAGACCTCATTAAAATGACAAGCTTCTTTAAAGTCAAAGAAACCATCAAGAGAGCAGGGAGACAGCCCACAGAATGGGAAAAAATATTTGCCAACTGTATATCTGACAAAGACCTAACATCCAGGGTACAAGGAACTCAAACATGCTGAAAGGAAAAAAACAAGCAGCACCATTAAAAAGTGGGCAAAAGACATGTATAGACACTTCTCAAAAGAAGACATACGGGCAGCCAACAGACACATTAAAAATTGCTCAGCCTCACAAATCATCAGAGAAATGCAAATCAAAACCACATTGAGATACCACCTAACCCCAATAAGAATGGCTATCATTAATAAAACAAACAACAACAGATACTGATGAGGATGCAGAGAAAAGGAAAGATTTCTACACTGCCAGCAGGAACGCAAACTAGTTCAGCCTCTATTGAAAACAGTGTGGTGATCTCTAAAAGAAATAGAAATTGAGTTTCCATATGACCCAGCAATCCCCCTACTGAGAATATACCCAGAGGAACTCAAATCATTCTACAAAAAAAATCCCTGCACACACATCTATTGCAGCACTATTCATGATAGCAAAAACATGGAGCCAACCATACTGCCCATTGAAACTGGACTGGATTAAAAAAATGTGATACATATACACAATGGAATATTATGCATCCATAAAGAAGGACAAACATATGGACTTCACAGCAACTTAGATGGATTTAGAGTTTATCATACTCAGTGATCTATCAGAGAAACAAAGAACAGAGTGCCACATGTTTTCACTCGTAAGTAGACCCTGAACATTTACCATAATAATATAAGAAAGGGATTGGCAGTAGTGGGAAACTGCTGGGGTGGAGGGGGCCACATAACATCAGAAAGGTACCTGATTGCAAACTAGGCAAAATTGGAACCAAAGGGAGGCCCAAACTTTACCTGTACAATGCCCACATGTTTACCTAATCCTGAATTGTACCCCACATCTTTAAAATAAAATATATAAGCCGGGCTCAGTGGCTCAGCCTGTAATCCCGCGCCTTGGGAGGCTGAGGTGAGTGGATTGCCTGAGCCCGCGGGTTCGAGACCCACCTGGGCAACTTGGCGAGACCTCATCTCTACAATAAATCAAAAATTAGCTGGGCATGATAGTGCACGCCTGTAGTTCCAGCTACTTGGA
>CAUYQG010210507.1:0-11315 GCA_963574415.1 Tarsius wallacei
ATTAGCTCTCTTGAACTTAGGGTATATCCCTTAACAAGTTAGGGCCTTGGAGGGCTAGGGCTGTGTTGGATGGTTAAATAAAGTTGAAAGTTCATTTTGTAGACACTTCTCAGAAGAAGATATACAGGCAGCCAACAGACACATGAAAAAGTGCTCAGCTTCACTGATCATCAGAGAAATGCAAATCAAAACCACATTGAGATACCACCTAATCCCAGTAAGAATGGCCATCATTAATAAAACAAACAACAGATGCTGGCGAGGATGCGGAGAAAAAAAAAAGGAATGCTTCTATACTGCTGGTGGGGATGCAAACTAGTGCAACCTCTTTGGAAGACGGTGTGGTGATTTCTGAAAGAACTAGAAATCGACCTTCCGTATGACCTAGCAATTCCCCTATTGAGAATATACCTGGAGGAACTCAAATCAGTCTACAAAAAAGATAGTTGCACATGTATGTTTGTTGCAGTTCTATTCACAATCGCAAAAACTTGGAACCAACCATGTTTCCCATCGAAACTGGACTGGATAAAAAAAATGGTACATATACACAATGGAATATTATGCAGCCATAAAGAAGGACAAATATATGGACTTTGCAGCAACTTGGATAGATTTGGAGTTGATCATGCTCAGTGATCTATCACAGAAACAAAGAACAGAGTACCATATGTTCTCACTCATAAGCAGACCTTGAACAATTATAATACTATAAGAAAGCATTTGGCAATAATGGGAAACTGTCAGGGGAAGAGGGATGGGATTGGCAGTTGAGGGAAACTGCTAGGAGAGGGAGGGGCATACCTCATCAACAAGGGTACCTGAATAATCAATGTTTGTATGCCTAACCCTGAATTGTACCCCACATCTTTATAATAAAAAAATAAAAGACCCTTAAATTAAAAAAAAAAAGAAAGTTCATTGTGTGCCTCTTTCCTCTTCTCCCCTCCTCCTGCTTACTTCTATATTCTACCTCCCCCAAGTAGAAGAGTGCCAATATGATCAGAAACATTCCAGTATTCTAACTGGGCCAGAATTCCAGAATTCTAGCAGCATTCTAGCTCTGGCTAGTGACCAGAGCTCCTGTGTATGAAAAAGTCAACACTTTAGGTGAGTGTCTTTCGTGTGTCTTTCCTGCCTGTGTGGTTTGAGTGGTGAGGGCCAGGGTCCACTCCCTTCCTTCTATGTAGCAGCTGGCCTGTGCATATACTCACTCTCTCTTGTTTCCTAATTTTATCCTCATCTTACTTGACCCTGTAGTAGCACATGACACCGATTTCTCTCTTGACTTTTAGAACACCATTTTTCTTGTTTTCCTCCTATCTCTTGTCCACTGCTTCTGACTTCCTCATTTCCCTGATTTAATATTCAAATACTCCAATGCTCAGTTCCAAGACATCTTCTCTTTTTTGTCTCAAATCATTACACTCTTATGGATTTAAATCTTATCTACATATTAATGAAGCTGGCATTAATTTTCTATAGTGGCTTAATGCAACACTAATTATCTTACAGTTAACCTACTGCAATTCTGTAGGTTAGATATCTGATATGGGTCTTACTGGGAGAAAATCAACCTGTAAGCATGGCTGTTCTAGGGGAGAATGTGTTCCCTTGCCCTATTTAGCTTCTAGATTTCTTGGCTTGTGGCTAACTTTCTCTATTTTCAAAGCAGCAAAGTCTTAGTTTCTCTGACTTTTCTTTGACCATAGTTGGAAAAAGTTCTCTGCTTTTAAGTATCCATCTGATTAGATTGGGCCCGCTCAGTTACCAGGATAATGGCCTATTTCAAAGTCCATACTCTTAATCACATCTGCAAATGTAAGGAAATAGATTCAACGGTTCTGAGAATTAGAGCATGAACGTCTTTGAGTAAGACATTGTTTTGCTTACCACAATGCCCAAATATATGTCTCCAGCCTAGAACATTATACTGAACCATATATTCCACCACCTTCTTGGATGTTTGATAGACATCTCCAACATTCTTTGTCCAAAACTGAGGTCTTGAGCAACTTCCCCCAAACCTGCCTCTCTCACACTCTTCACCATGCCAGTTGATGAAACCTCTTGGGTTGCTCAGGCCAAAACTCTAGGGATTATCCTAGACTCCTCTCTGTCTATTGCACCTATATCTATTTCCTTCAGCAAATTCTGTTGGCTCTACATTTAAAAGTTAGTGATAAAGTGACAACTTTTCACCTCCTTCACTGCTACCACCCTGTCTTATTTATCGTCCTCTTCCATCTAGACCATTACAATAGCTTCTTAACTGGTCTCTCTCTGTCTTGCTCCCCTCCATTCTGAACTCAGCACAGCACCCAGAGCAATCATGTTAAAATATAAAGTGAGTAAAGTCATTCCTCTGTCCAACAACCAGAGATGATTTTCCATGTCATTCAGAGCAAAAGCCCAAGTCCTTAAAATGGTGTACAAAGCCCCAAATGCTTTGCCCTCCTTGCATTTTGTCTTTGACTTTCTCATTCCACCCAGCCACAGCAGCCTCCCTACAATTTCACATATATTCAAAGCACATTCACACCTCAGAATCTTCACACAAGCTATTTCCTCTGCCTGGAAATCTCACTGCAGAAAACCACACGGCTTACTCTCTCATCTCCTCCAAGTGTTTGTTTAAGTGTCACCTTTTTAGTGAGGCCCACTCTAAAACCCTTTATTTAAAATTATATCTCCCAGCCGGGCTTGGTGGCTCAGCCTGTAATCCCAGTGCTTTGGGTAACTGAGGTGAGTGGATTGCCGGAGCCCGCGGGTTCGAGACCTGCCTGGGCAACTTGGCGAGACCTCATCTCTACAATAAAATTTTTAAAAAATTAGCCGGGCATGGTAGTGCACACCTGTAGTTCCAGCTACTTAAAAGGCTGAGGCGGAAGGTTTGCTGGAGCCCAGCAGGTCAAGGCTGCAGTGGCCAGGAGCGTGCCACTGCACTCCTGTCTGGGTGACAGAGTAAGACTCCAACTCAAAATAAATAAATAAATAAATAAATAAATAAATAAATAAAATAAAATAATATCTCCTTGTGCATTGCCCTTTTCTGCTTTGGTTTTCTTGTACATTGTAATGTACTGATTTATTTTGCTATGGTCTATTTCCTCCCATTAGAAAGTAAACTCTACAAAGGCAGGAGTTTATCCCCGTGTGTTCACTGCCATGTCCTCAGTAACAAGAACAGTGTTTGGCCCATAGTGGATACTTAACTAAATGAATGAATGCATGACTTCTCCCTAGCACTGGTGAGTGGTTTAGAGATTAGACTTTCTTACATCAAAAGAATAAGATCAAACTTGAACATTGGGAGGCTGAACTGAGCAATACAACATTAGTTAACTCTAGTTTTAGGATAAGAGGCTTCTAAAAATTGACCTGCTTACTAAATGTTGTAAGTTTTATAAATGTCTTTACTAGATAAATAAGACAAATAAACCAGGAATGGTAGCTCACATCCATAACCCCAGTGCTTTGGGAGGCTGAGGGAGGAGAGTCACTTAAGCCCAGGAGTTCAAGGCTGCAATAAGCTATGATCATACCACCGTATTCCAGTCTGGGTGACAGAGTAAGACCATGTCTCAAAATAATAAAACCAGCAAGCTCACAGGTCTATATCTCAGTGCCTAGAATGATAAAAAGTTATAACAAAATTTAATCATTGTCTGTCACTTCTGATTCAACGGAGTTAATAAGGATTAGATGACCCCTTCCCAACAACCTTCTCCCCATACTAAGAAGCAGGTAGGTTGTAATGCTCATAGAGTTTGACTTGCAGTAAGCTGTTTTTTTGTTTGCCATTTCTCTAGAAAGAATTCCAAAGCTCTTCAGACATTCGAGGGGGAAAAGGAACAAACTTCGACCAGGGAGTTGAGAAAATAAGGTGTTCTGAATTTTTATCTTCCTATTACTATGTTTCCCAGGTTAGTCTTGAACTCTGGGTTCAAGCCATCCTCCTGCCTCAGCCTTCTGGAGTAACTGGGACCATAGGCACATACCATGATGCCCAGTTATGTTTTTAAAAAGAAATTACTTAAGTTAGTTTCAAAGGGAAAGACTTCAACTCTTAACGTTTTTAAGGTCTAAAAATTGATGATAGGTTTGGGGCAGAAAACATAAATGATGAACCTGTAAACTTTTTTATGTACAGGAAGAAAGTGACAAATGAAAACAGAAAAAATTCTTAGAATCATAAACACTGCGATTGATTGAAGCATGTCAAATACAGAAATATCTGAGTTTATACTGATATTTAAAAATTGTCATTTTGGAAATTTCTATGGCACAAATTACTATGAAAAATAAAAAATTTCAGAGTCAAGATGTTATTGTTTTTCTGTGTGAAAACAATTTTTCAGAGGAAAACAGCTGATGAGGAAAGTTATTATTTTTATTGTTTGTTTTTCTTATTTTGAATGAACTTACTGGAGATGTCAGGTAGAGTAAAATAAACAACTTTTTGTCCCCCTGAGCCATTTGAGAGTAAGGTACCTATCTGATGTCCCATCATTCCTGGATATTTTAGTGTGCATTTCCTACAAATAAGGACACTTGCTTAAATAACTTCAATACAGTCAACAAAATTAGGGAATTTAAAATTTATAAGCCAGTTGTTTTAATAACATCCTTTATAGCAGACAAATCCTGTTTAGAATCACGTGGTGCATTTAGTTGTTAAGTGTCTTTAGTCTTTTTCATTCTGGAACAGTTCCTCAATCGCTGACTTTCATGACCTTGACACTTGTGATGATTACAGGTCAGTTATTTTGTAGACTGTCCTTCAACTCGAGTTTGTTTGATGTTCCTTGTGATTAGATTCAGGTCATGCATTTTTAGAAGGAATATCACAGAACAGAAGCTGTGTTCTTCCCTTTGCTTCTCTTTGTCAGTGGTATATCATTTTGGTGTGTTCCATTACTGATGATGTTCAGTTTGATCACTAGATTAAGGTGGTGTCTGTCAGGTTTCTTCACTGTGAAGTTACTCTTTTCTCTTTGTAATTAACAAGCATTTTATGAGGAGGCACTTGGAAAATATTTTCATATCCTGTTCCTCATCAAACATTCATTTATTCATTTATTTCTCTCAGTCAGACACATGGATTCTCACTTTATTCAATAAGTTAAATACAATTTGTTACTATCATTATTTATTTTGATGCCCAAATTTCTTAGAATAGAAGTGTGGGAGCTCCATCAATCTGGCTTCTGCGTCCATTTGGCACAACCCATCTTTTTTTGAGCTTGTATTTGCTTTCTATCTCAAAATGTTCCACCGGGCTCGGTGGCTCAGCCTGTAATCCCGTGCCTTGGGAGGCTGAGATGAGTGGACTGCCTGAGCCCGTGGGTTCGAGACCCTCCAGGGCAACTTGGTGAGACCTCATCTCTACAATAAATCAAAAATTAGCAGGGCGTGGTAGCGTGCGCCTGTAGTTCCAGCTACTTGGAAAGCTGAGGCGGAAGGATCGCCAGAGCCCAGCAGGTCGAGGCTGCGGTGGCCGGGAGCGGCCACTGCACTCCAGTCTGGGTGACAGAGTGAGACTCCAACTCAAAAAAACCAAAAAAACAAAAACAGAATATATGTAAAGATATCTTACAATTCGATAGAACACAATAATAAAATGAGAGACAAAAATAATATATAGACAACAATTAAGACAACTCAGTTTAAAAGCAGGCAAAGGAGCCAGGCGTGGTACACCTGTAATCCCAGCACTTTGGGAGAGGGAGGTGAAAGGATTGCCTGAGTCCAGAAGTTCGAGACCAGCCTGGGAAACTTGGCAAGACCTCATCTCTACAATAAATAAAAAGATTAGTCAGGTATAGTGGCACATGCCTGTGGTTCCAGTCACTTGGAAGGCTGAGGCGGAAGGACTGCCTGAGCCCAACAGGTCAAGGCTACGGTGGCTGTGAGTACCACTGCACTCCAGGCGGGGTGACAGTGAGACTCCGACTCAAAAATAAAAATAAAAGAAGGCAAAGGGTTTCAATACATCCATGCTACAACATGAATGATTCCTGAAAACATACTAAGGCCAATCACAAAAGACCACATATGCATGACTCCATTTACATATGGCTCCCAACCTGGGATGGTGCAAAGGTGACAGGCATTCAGAAGAAGTTATACTTCGGGTACTCTGACAACCATTTTGTTTTGCACTTTCATTACGGTATTCAATAAGTTACATGAGATAGTCACATTTTATTATAAAATAGACTTTATGTTAGATAACTTTATCCAGCTGTAGGCTAACATATGTGTTCTGAGCACAGTTAAGGTAAGTTAGACTAGCCAGGCATGGTAGCTCACGCCTGTAACCTCAGCACTTTGGGAGGCGGAGAGGAGAGAATGGCCTGAGCCCAGGGGTTGGAGACCAGCCTGGGCAACATGGAGAGACCTTGTCTTTACAATAAAAAAAATTAGCCAGATGTGGTGGCACACACCTGTAGTTCCAGCTACTTGAAAGGCTGAGGCAGAAGGATCATCTGAACCCAGAAGGTAGAGGTTGTGATGGCTGTGAGCATGCCACTGCATTCTAGCCTGGGTGACAGAGTGAAAATCCGACTCTTGAAAAAAAAAAAATCTAGGCTATTTTTTTTGTTTTGCTTTCTTTTTTAGAAGGCAGGATTTATTAAGAGGACAGAAAAGTTCCCATAGCAGGAGGGGACCCAAAGGGGTTTCCCCAAAGCTAGGCTGTTATGATTGGTAGGTTAGACATATTAAAATGCATTTTAGATGTCATATAATTTTCAACTGATGTCGGGTTTACTGGGACATAATCTCACATAAGTTGAAGAGTATTTGTATAAAAAAAATTTCAGGGAGAAAGAAAGTAGAACAGGTCCACAGAGAAGTCCTAGCTTAGGGATAGGAGGATGGGAGTGATGGATAATGAGAGTAGGATTTCTTTTTGGGGTTGTTGAGAAAGTTCTAAGACTTTGGTGATGGATGTATAACTCTGTGAATATACTAAAAATCAATGAATTGTACCTCTTAAATAGGTGGTTTATAGAATGTTAATTACAGCTTAATAAACTGTCAAAAAATTAAAGAGAAAAAATAATTTTTTTCTTTTTTTGAGTTGGAGTCTCACTCTGGCCCCCAGGCTGCAGTTAAGTGGCAGGCTCACAGTCACTGCAGCCTTGACCTGCTGGGTTCAGGTGATCCTTCCGCCCCAGCCTTCCAAGTAGCTGGAACTACAGATGTGCGCCACCATGCCCAGTTAATTTTTTTTTTGTAGAGATGAGGTCTCACCAAGTTACCCAGGCTGGTCTCGAACCCCTGAGCTCAAGCAATCCTCTTGCCTTGGCGTCCCAAAGTGCTGGGATTACAAGCCTGAGCCACTGCACCCAGCCAGAAAAAAATAATTTTAAAAATGAGAAATGTATCAGCCAACTGCGGGATAGCTTCAAGCGGCCTAATGAACATGTGTCCAATGCCACCCCCCCAAAAAAGGAGAGGTGATATTTCAAGAAACAGTGCCAAAAATTTTCCAAACTTGATGAAATCCATAAATCCACAAGTCCAAGCAGCTCAATGAACAACAAGCACAGGAAACATGATGAAAACTACACCAAGGCATATCACAATCAAACTGCTCAGGATGCAGACAGCAGCAGCTGCTGAGAGAACAGTCATTCGAACTGTGGCAACAGAAGGCACCAAGGAAGGGAGGCTCCAGGGAGGCAGAAGGCATTCTCTAATACAGAGGGGCAGGGCAGGTCAGCAGCACTTTCCACAAGGCAGAGCCATGCAACAGAAGCACATTCTGGTGACTCCTTGAAGGAAGGCAACGGAGGGGACTCAAGACCGAGTGGTTGGGTGATCTCTGCAGACTTCTCTAGCCTTAAGTCTACTGAAAACGTTGAAAAATGAAAGAGTGAAAGAAGCCATGACACTTTCTGTCACTTTTTTTAGATTAGAAAATATAGTTTATTTAAAAAGTAAATGAAAGAGAGAGAGAGACACCTCTGTCATTCTTTTAGGTCATACTGTTTCTACCAGCCAAGCAGTGCGATCACATGCATGTGGACACTGACAGCACTTCAGAGGTACTCACCCCAAGACCAACCCCAGGCCCTGAAACTAGTGAGGAAGGGTGGATGTGCCTGGGTTCCTCAGGGTCCAGCCACTCCTGAACATGCAGAGAACCCCCAACAGCATCCGGCAACCCCAACCCTATGTGGGACTCCAACGTACAGGACATACACTTCTAATGCCAACACCATGCTGCTGACCATATCTACCTGGATCCACTGCTCGCGGTTGATCTCTACACCATTGGCCCGCAGCGAGGTGATAGCACGGTCGATGATCTTCTCCACCATCTGTGTGTTCCCATTGGCTTCCTCCAGCTTGGCGGCCGTGATCCAGATGTGCCGGTCTGTAGGAATGTTCTCCCGTGCTTTGTTTAAGACCTTGCGGGCATTTTCGTAGGTCTCCAGTCTCGCCAGAGCAAGCCAGAGCTACATAGAGAGGATACCAGAAAAGAGGACAAAGCACTGAGGGGACAGCTCCAGGCCAAATGGTAAGCCACCCTTGAGGGGCTCCTGGCCACAACTTACTTTCCATAAGCTCTAGAAGACCATTTAAAAGTAAAAGCCCACAAGACAGTCACAGCAGCATTCCTCACCTGATCAACTGTTCACTTATGTTCCTGACTTATTTAGTGGCTCTGGTTAGGATGAAAACTTCATAAGATTCATGGTTGAATGTTACAAACACTGGTCCCAGGTGCAAAATGCACTAGACCCAATACCAGTGGCTAGCACAGGTAAGTGGGACGTGGCTACTGCCCTCACGGGCCTAACAAACAGGCATTCAGTCTCCTGGAGCTCCCAAATCCTAGCACTGCTGACTCTTCAACGTTCCATTCCAAAAATGTGTATGGGCTTTATTTATTTTCATGTAAATAAAATAAGATTAATTTTGTTTGGAGAATTTCACAATACCCTGTAGGGTAATTAAAGACACACTGGGTACCATAAAACCAAGACTAAAAATCACTGCACAGAATGCTGTGAACTGGAATGTTTAAAACTAAAGAAATTCCACTAGCTTTGAGGCAGAGTTGACCTCATGCTGGGCTGGCAGAAAGACAGCAGTGTTTTCTATCACCCTGCTACCTCTAGCTCCCATGACGAACTCTGAGCTGAATGAGAACCAAGTGCACTGAAAGAGCAACCAACAGAGTTTTCTGTAGTGCTCAGAGACCAGTGAAGATTCTCTTCGCACTTCCACTAGGAGCACAGCACACCAAAGCCACCAGCCACCCTGCCTGGCAGCTGATTCCACACAGCCCTCTGTGAGTTCAATGCCCCACCAACGCCACCTCCAGACATGGAATCTAGTCTTAGGCCATGGCAGGAATGGTGGCCCTGAGCCAACACACTCACCTCGACACTTGTGGGGCAGCACTCCACAGCTCGGCTCAGCATAATTCTAGCGTCCTCTGGCTCTTCCAGCTCAACAGCCGCTTTCCACAAGCGAACCGAGTTTGGAACATGCTCAAGGGCTGAAAAGGATCAAACAAGAAATCAGGTCACAGAGAAGGGAGGGAAAAGCAGGCGGCTCATGTCATGAGTATGCTGCTGCCTGCAGGCTGAACTGGACCCTCCCTGGTGACAGTCAAGGACTGTCCTTTATATGGGTCTTTTCAGGTCTAGGGCAGACACATACGACAAAAGCATCTCGCTGTAGCAGAAAGCATGAATGTCATCAAAGACTGCAGGGGTCATGTCAACAAGACTCAGGACACAGGCAACAATTTGAAGGAAACTTGAAAACATTTTGGGCAAGAAGAACCAGTCTCCAAAGAGTTCACACTGTATGGCTGGTTCCCTTTATACGAAGTTTGAGAACAGGCTAAACTAATCTTGGCAAAATAAACCAGAAGAGTAATTGCCAGAGGGGTGGAGACAGTGTGGGGACTAACTGAGAGGCACCAGGGGACTCTGGGGGGAGGAAAAGTTCTATACCTTGGCTGAGTGTGGGTTACATGGATGCATGCATTTGTGCAGACACCAAACTGTACACTTAAGAGCTATGCAATTTTTGAAAAACCTTTAGAAAAAATGATCAATGCCAGAAAGACCTCATTATTATAAGTTTTCCCTTAAAACAAAAACACCTAAAACTTTAAAAACTTCAAGAGCAAACTAGAAGGCACTCCCACTGTACAATGATGAGCTAGTCTGAAGGTCAGTAAGAATAAAAACTGCAATACAGTCAAACTCATGAAGTACAATAATATCCAAAGTTTATGACAATGCTAAAAAAAAGACCACTAGTCACCTCTGAGGAATGCTAGATATGGTTTTCATTATTCTGAAAGTTGAAAGGAGAACAAATCAAGCATTTATTCTATCTTTCTTAAATAAACTTGGAATAACCAAATTATGGCTATGGGAAAGTTCTTCTCTTTAGAATTCTGACAACAAGAGCAAAAAGAGTGACATAACTGTCATGTCTCCATTTTGCAAACCCTAATGAAATACCAGTTGCTGCATGGTCAGCAGTTGCTGCCACAGGCAGGAACTGAGAGGCTGTGGCAATCGCCATGAAGCATCCCGGGTTCACTGCTCATTCTCAACCTCACAAGAGAGCCTCTTACCTCCTGATGGTGCACTGCTGCTGACACTTGCTTGCAAATACAAAAACAAACAAAACAAAAACCTGATCCTGATGGAGCATCCAAATCGATCTTCCAATTTACCAGATGATGCAGGAAACAGAGGACCCATGTTAACAATCTCACGGCTACAGTTAGCAAAATCCAGACATAAGGAAACTACGGAGAAACAACCCAATTCCTTCACAGAACCTAGAAATGATGTACCAACAAAATGGCAATGTTTGCACTTTGTTTGGATCCTGATTCAAACTAAACATGGGAGCATGCGCATCTGCACATGTGTACATGGCATGTGTTGACATGACAGTTGGGAAAATTAGAATGCTATGGACATTTAACTGTATTAAGAAATTACTGGCCGGGCTCGGTGGCTCAGCCTGTAATCCCGCGCCTTGGGAGGCTGAGGTGAGTGGATTGCCTGAGCCCACGGGTTCAAGACCCGCCTGGGCAACTTGGCGAGACCTCATCTCTACAATAAATCAAAAATTAGCCGGGCGTGGTAGCACGCGCCTGTACTTCCAACTACTTGGAAGGCTGAGGCGGAAGGATCGCCGGAGCCCAGCAGGTGGAGGCTGCGGTGGCCGGGAGCAGCCACTGCACTCCAGTCTGGGTGAGAGTGAGACTCCAACTCAAAAAAAAAAAAAAAAAAGAAAAAGAAATTACTGGCTGGGCTCAG